>JAWNPH010000001.1:0-110000 GCA_035047645.1 Drosophila merina
CTGTCTGGTCTGTCTGGTCTGTCTGGTCTGTCTGGTCTGTCTGGTCTGGTCTGTCTGGTCTGTCTGTCTGGTCTGTCTGTCTGGTCTGTCTGGTCTACAGAGTTCCAACATTCGACACAGCATAGTGCAGAAAGCTTTAGCCACGACTTGATACCTAGTATAGAGTCCCAATAAATGCATTAAAAAATCAAATATTCTTTTATACAGCTGACAAAGCCGAATATAAATTTTCAATACCTACTTACCATAGACACGAAATTTACAAACCAGAGTACTCCATGAAGAATTAATAGAACAGCTAGAAAAATACCATAACCCATCACCAATTTGTATACCCTTGAAAAAGGGTATTATAATTTTGTCCAGAAATGTTTAACGCATTAAAGGAAGCATCTCCGATCCCACAAAGTATATATATTCTTGATCAGCATCAACAGCCGAGTCGATATAGCCATGTCCGTCTGTCCGTCTGTTTCTATGCAAAAAATAGACAGTAGTTTTAAAGCTAGCGTTTTGAAATTTTTACCAGATCATTATTTATGTTGCACGCAGATCAAGTTTAAGAATCGGTCGGATCCGACTACTATATCATATAGCTGTCATACAAACGACCGATATGAAAACAAGTCTTTGTGTGGGAAACTTTTTTGTTTTCCAAGCTATTGCAACCGAATTCATTTATTCATTTGACATAGGCATACACGATTTGTAAAAGTTTGGTCCGGTTCGGACCACTATATCATATAGCTGCCATACAAACGACCGATATGAAAACAAGTCTTTGTATGGAAAACTTTTTTGTTTTCAAGGGTATACCATCTTCGGCAGGCCGAAGATAATTTTTCTCACTTGTTTTATATTAACTTTTCTTTTAGTTATTGAATCCTCTTAAATAATAACTAACAATAAATTTAAAAATCTTATTTAATACAAATTTTTTCTAAACAGTTGTTTTATTTTTTAAACTGTTCCGAGATTACACGTCCCCAAAAATTTCTTCGCTGGGTTGGTAGGTCCCTTCGTCGGAGACGGAAACGACTGCTGAGCTGGGTTAGATTTCTCGCTAGGTGGTTGGGGCGCAAGGAAAGCTTGCCATGATATTTTTTCATAAGCTCTGTGATTTCATTGATGACTGGTGGAATATTTAATTCTCTTTGGATTTTTTCGTTCCGAACGTACCACGGTGCCCCAGTGATGGTTCTCAGAATCTTTGATTATGCTCGCTGTATGATGTCAATATTGCTGTTGCTGGCGTTGCCCCATAACTGTGCGCTATAGGTCCAGATGTGTTTGAATACAGCATTAAGAGTAAGACCTTGTGGTCCAGGCTTAGCGGAGAGCCAGCGTTGATGAGCCAGTATAAGTTGTTGGCTTTGAGCTTAAGATGGGTTTTTTAGCTTCAATGTGCCTGCGCCATGTGAGTCTTCTGTCAAGGTGTACTCCTAGGTACGTTACCTCATCAGCTTTCGGGAATGGTATGTTGTTCAACAAAAGTGATGGGCAATCTTGTCTGTTTAGCGTAAATGTCACGTGCTTGCATTTTTCCTCGTTTACTTTTATTCGCCAGTCAGAGAGCCACTTCTCAGTGGCTATGAGGTGCAATGCCAGCTGTGCTGTAGCTTGGATTGGGAACCTTGAACGGCTAAGGATAGCTGTATCGTCGGCAAACGCAGACACTGTTAGCCGACTATTTGTAGGAATGTCAGCAGTATAGATGATGTTTAAAGTAGGCCCAAGAACGCTGCCTTGGGGGACTCCGGCCTTAATTGCGTGGTCAGTGGAAGTAGCAGTGTTGCACCGCACTGCAAACTTTCTGTCATATAGGTATGACTTTAGAAGTTTGTGTGTGCTTTCGGATGAAGCTGCTTTAACTTTAAACATTAGGCCGTCTAGCCAGACTCTGTCGAATGCTTGGGATACGTCTAGAAATACGGCTGTACAGTATTCTCGATTTTCAAATGCAGTTCCTATCTCCGCTGTTATTTGATTCACCTGTTCAATGGTTCCGTGGCGTTGTTGGCTCTCAGGTGTGGATTCAGTCGGATTAGCAGGCATGTTTCGAATAGTTTCGATATACATGAGAGTAGACATATCATTATCATTATAATAATCGATCTCTTCCATCGTTGTGGAAAGTAGCCAAGTTTTGTAATGGCATTAAAGAGCTGCGTTAGGTAGCAAACTGCAGAATGTGGCAGCTCGATGATCATTTCCGGGGTAATAAGGTCGTAGCCGGGGGATATTTTCGGGCTGAGATTTTCTTTAATTCTGTTAGATATTTCTTTTGGACGAAACACAATTGGGGTAACAGTTTGCGGTTGAAGACGATAGCGCAAATGTGCTAGTAGCCTCGTTTGGCGTAAATACATTTTGTAGGTGAGCGGCAAATGTGGTGGCTCTGTCTGCATCACTACATGCCCAGCCGCCTGAGGAATTCCTTATGGGCAAAACGGTTTCAGTCGGTGGGCGAAGAGTTGGGTGGGCTCTCCACAGTGACTTATGTTAAATACCTGTTGGTGAAAGTTGCTCTATATATCGGCTCTGAGCGTATTCTTTCTCTTGTTTCAGAGCGTTGGTCAGCTTCCGTGTGGCTATTTTTAGCTTTTGTTTTGCTGATGGTGATCTGAAAGATTGCCATTCTCTACGTAAGCGTTGTTTTGCGTGGACGAGTTGCTCGATTTGTGCGTTAGTCTTATTCGGATTCATTGTAACGTTTGTGATTTTAGGTGTTGCATTACGAGCTGCTTCCGTAAGAATGGATTCTAGTGTTCCTGTGCAGCTCTCTGTATCAGGTTCAGTATTGAGTTTTGGGTTAAGCTCAATGTGTGAATTTATACATTTTTTATACCTTAGCCAGTTCGTTTTGTGCGAAGTCAGTCTGTAAGGTGGTTTTATGTTTTCTGCGTACCGGCTGAGATAAATTAGTACAGGCGAGTGATCAGATAACAGATCTGGTAGACATTCAGCTCTAACCAAACTGCGAGAAATATTTTTCGTGACTGCGAAGTCAATCAGGCAGCTTATTGAGGTCTGATGGCCAGTATGTGGGACTCCTAGGGGAAACATGATCCAGTTTATTCGTGGCTTTAATTAATGCCTTATAAAGCTGTTTTCCTTTTGGATTCACAAGGCGCGATCCCCAGTGAGTATGTTTAGCATTGTAGTCGTCTGCTGCAATGAATTGTGGTCCTAGTGCATTGAAGAAATCCAGGAATTGGTCTTCCAATATTGGGAAACGTGGGGCAGTATACGGCCGCTAGTGTGAGGTGAGTGTTGTCCTCCAGCTGTATATTGATAGATGTGGTCTGAAGGTGAATTTCAGCAAACTCTTTGTAAAAGTGGTGCTTCATACGGTTCCTAATTAGAATGCCGGTCCCACAGTGTCCTCTACCATCGGGGTGATTTGTACCATAGAAGTGGTAATCTCTTATTCGAAAATTGTATTTGCTTACAAGATGAGTTTTCGAAAGAAGCATTACGCCGATATGCTTCTCGTGTAGGAATTGAGCTAGCTCAAGTTTGCGCTGTGAAACACCATTGGCGTTCCACGTAGCTATGCGTAAGGTAGCCATTATTTATTTTGATTGTTGGGAGACAAGCAATTGTATCAATAGGTTTTGATTACGCATCATGCCTTGAATGGTGGTTTGCATAAATATCATGAATTCCATCATGATCTGTTGTAAGGCTTGCATCAGCTTAAGTTTTCGTTTCTTGCTGCTCAGATGGCTCATAGTTTTGTTGTGTGTCTTCAATTTTGTGTGTTCTTCATGTGAGGTTTGGGAGTTTTGGGTTGGAGACCTGATTTTAAAACGTTTGCAAAACTTATCTTTTTAGTCCTTGGTATAGTCCAGGGAGCAATACTTGTTGGTTTCGAAAAAAGTACTTCTGGATTTGTTTCCGATGGTGTCAGCGTAGCTGTTCCTTGGTGTACCCGTGCCGTGTTAATTCTTTTGTGGAGACGGGTTTTCAGCTCTTTGTAGATTGGACAGCCTCTGTAGTTTGCTGTGTGATTACCCCCACAGTTACCGCACTTTTTCGCGCTTGCATTTTCTTTGTTAGCTTGGCAGTGTGTGGAGATGTGAAGATCTCCACAGACTACACACACTGGGCGAAGTGTGCAATACAATCTCGTATGGCCGTATTCTTGGCAGTTCATACATTGTACAGGAGCGTTACGTTTATGCGACTCTTCTACTGTAATCCTACGGTGCAGAAGGAGCTGGAGCTTATAAATTTAATGAACCTGTTTTCTTTTTAGATGCCTGTTTTCTGGTTCAAGCTCAATCTTTTAGAGTGGTTGCGGCTGCCTGTTTTTGTTTTTGATATTGTGTACGCTTTTGACGCAAAATCCCTTTTCCTTTAGCGCCTCAGCTATCTCTTCGGGCTTTACATCAGGCTCAATGCCCTTCAGTACTACTTGTAGACCCTTGCTACTTTTAAGCTGGTAAGTGTAAAAGCATGTTTTATTTGCAGTAAGGTGGTTTGTGACTTTTCTGTAGTTTTCCTCCGTTTTCGTTTGAAGTTTGATTTCATTAATAGTACCTCTTATGAGGGGTATTATATAAAAGCTATCTTTTCCAATAAGGCCAATCAAAGAATTTACCAAACCGTTTGTGCTCTTCTCGCGGATGTAAATTGGGGGGGGGCTTTATTTTCTTTGGTTCGTTATCGATGGATTTCAGTGGCACGTTCTCGTTGGTATCTGCCAGCAAAGCGAATCTGTTGTTATTTGCGGGCGCTTCATTGTTGATCGAGGTAGTATTGTCGCGTATATTTTTCATCTTGTTTTCTGTTTCGAAATTTTTAGGGCTAAGCTTCCGCTTTATTGTAATGTAGCGGTCCAGTCCAGTCTGCGAGGCCGACCCAACTTTTTTGTTTGCGTTTTGTTTTGCTAGTTGTGCAGCAGTGCCGTTTGGCCTTTGGGCTTTTGTTTTTGTTTTCGCTTACTTAGTAAGAGCGTAAGCGGGTGCAGACAATGGCGAAGTGGAGCGGGCTGTCGGTATTGCTCCAGTTGTTGTTGTTGCAGATAGTGGGGCTTGTGTCGGAGCTAGAAGTGCGGGAGAGCAAGAGCGCGCTCTTTCTTGATTTGTTGGTACAAGAAGGTTCGTTGGATTATGGGTTATTGGCCGCTCGTTGTCTTCGTTTGCAGGTGTCGCGGAGATATAAGAAAAGTGCGCGTTGTTTCGTTGTAATGAGAGCCGGCGATCGTCTTGCTCTCGTTGTCGCTGAGCGCGAGTGTCGTTCTGGCTCATAGTGTTTTTTTTTTTATTTTTATTTATTTGTTTGAAACTATTATTTATACTATTTCAAAAGCAGAATATGTATTCGAGCGATGGTGCATCGCCCGGAGCGTCTTTTTCGCTTTCAATATATTTATTTGTCTTTTATTAATAATCATTCACTTCACTGATATCAATTAATTTTATCGGAGCTCGATGAAAACACGTCTTCACGCATCAGCATACGAATGATTATAAATAGAATGCACTTTAATTTTCCTGATAGCTTTAGTGTTAGGTTCCAGCTCGACTTTAAAGAGTGGTTGCGGTTTCCTGTCTTTGTTCAGGATGTTAAAGACGGTTTTCGCCTTGAAACCCATATTGTTTAATGCCTGCTTGATCTCTGAGAGTGTAACGTCAGGCTCTATACCCTTAGGAAAGACTTGGAGATCCTTACTACTTTTTAGTTTATATGTGTACTAGTTTTTGTTATTTTTGCTTAAGTAATGTGCAAGAGTAAATTAAAATTCTTTTCAGTTTTTACGTGTACTTTGGTTTCGTGGATGCTGCCGTTTTTTTTTGGGGAAATTATGTGGAAATTGTCTTTTACAACAAGTTCAATTATGTTGTTAACTAGATTGTTCGAGCTTTTCTTTCGGATGTATATAGGTTGGGGCTTCGGCTTCTTTTTGTCCCCTTCGTCAGTGCTGCGGGTAGATCCATATCATTATTTGCCAGTATTCCAAATCTGTGGGACTCCTGGGTGTCAGTTCGCTGACTTTGAGTGTGCCAATTGATTTTTACTTTATTTCCAGCCGCAGAATTTTTTGCGGGCTCAATTTTTTTTTAATTTCGATGTAGCGATCCAACACAGCTTGCATTGTTTTTGGCATTGTTGCTGATTCAGCAGAAACTAGCGTTGCAGTAGCCATCGTGCGTACGATTGATACCGTTGCAGTATATGTTGTTGTTGCGAGTGCAGTGGATAATCAGGTCGAAGTTTTGGTTGCCGTGGGAGAGGTCAGTTCTCTTTGGCACATCGCTGCGATTGCCGTTGAGCAAGAACGAGCTCTCTCGTTCGTTGTTGGTTTAAGTTCATGTGTCGGGTTGGGGGTGATTGAACGTGGCCGATCGACGTTTGCATTTATTTCGTGCACTACCGCGGGTTGCGAAGACACATATGAGAAATACGCTATGTTTCGTATCAATGAGAGGCGACGTTTGTCTTGCTCATGTTGACGTTGAGCGCGAATGTCGTTTTTACTCATTGTGAGAGTTCGTGGCTTAGTTTTTGTTTGTTAATTTTCTTTGAAATATAATAGTTGTTCAAAATCCGAGAGTTTACACAACTTTTTTAATAAACGATAATATATCACAATGAGCGTCTTTTCGCTAAAATTTTGGTAATTTTGGTAAATTGTTGGTAGTTATTCACTTTTCACTTGGAGTATTTTGTATACTTTCGGAGCACAGAAAATAAACACGTTCGCACTGTTCGAGTATCGAATGCGAATTTTATACTTTAAGATTAAAATCGTATTTATCGCAATAAAAACGAATTGGAATTTACAAGTCTCCTTTATAATAAATATCTCTATGGATCTACATAATTATGCCAAAGTCTAGTTTTTGAATTTGACAGAGCTATGGTTGTACAAGTTAACTAAGTAAGTTAACCGGGCGACGGCTACGACCGATCGTCCGAAGATTCGCTCTGGCCAAACTGCTGACACAGCGTCTGGCCGGAAGCTCGTGCATAGCCGGCAAACAATTCCCGTTGGAATGGCCGCTATGAGTTTCATATTTTGTTAGCCTTAAGTTCAGTTTGATTTTGTACTTAATAAAGAGCGCATCGCGCCTTCAATCAGCTCCAGCTACTGCTGTTATCATTGAATTGGTTGACTAGCCTTAAGGGCAGTCCACAACGGAGAGACGTTCTCCCACCATATCTCCCAATCTAGGAGAAGAGGTCTGCGGCAACCGCCCTGCCTTCCAGCAACAGAGGAACTCCCTGTTACCTGCAACCTACGCCGGAGACCGCGGCGAGGGATCTGCACCATATATAGAATTAATTGGCGCTCAACTAGCGGGAAATACGCACCCGTCCATATCATACATAATAAACAAAATAATTACAGAACATGTAAGTGGGCCCGCTGGTCAAACCTTTTACGTCTTCGATACATATTCCATAGTTCAGACCAGTGTTAAAATATTAAATACACTAATAAACCAGTCTGAAGAGTGTTTTTCAAAAATCTCAATATTGAATGTGACGACTAATAGGTGTTTGGTGTTTAATTCCAATTTTTTATCCGGTGGAGGAGATTTATCCGAAGCCCCATTGTTTAATAAATATATATTATTATATTATCACATATTTTCACTGCGAAAAAAATTTAATTAACATCATAATCCGTTGCAAATACGGCGTATAAAAAATTAATGTAATTTAATTCGCTCACAGTTGTGTTACGGCGCATTGCTATTTCGCCAAGCAGTTAAATTTTTTTCGCATTGTGTACCCAACAGACATTATATGCTGTTACACTGCAAATATTTTTGGTGAGGCAATTAACATATTGCGGGGGCTAAATATTAGAGCCAAGGCTCTCACAATTTAATATACCAGATTTGAATTTTTATTTGACATTTAATTCGGTTTTGTGTATCACATCGCTCGAGTAGAAATTCTTGGTACTAGCTTCGCAGTCCACTTTGTATCTTTTATTGTCCCCACTCCACCGCTGTGAACCCGATACGGCCGCGCATGCATTTGTATTTCAGTTATTTATTCTTCGCTTCTTTGTTTATAGTGGCGGAAGCTCAGCTCCTGCATACCCCTTACCTTGCCAGCGCTCCGCGAGGCGACGGCTTGGTTCGAACAGCTTTATACATCGTTGCAAAGGCGGCGGCTACAGCCCCCGCGCACCCCTCACCTTACCAGTACTTGGAAAGGCGGCAACTGAGCTCACATACATAGTTGTTAAGGCGGCGGCTCCGTCCCCGCGTACTCCTTGCATTGCCAGCTGCTTCATGGGCAAAATAGCTGAGCGGGCATTGCATACCAGTGCAGTTTACCTTAAGCACATATGAGCTCCCCGTTTACACAATATAGGGAAAATAAACGGTACGCTAGCGACTCAGATTCTGACAGTGAAGAGCCCCCGCGTATTTTCACCCCAATACGGGCACCCGCTAACCCCCCTTCAGTTAGAACCATGGAATCAGATCAGCTTAAGGCTGTGATTCTGACCGCCGTTAATCTTGCCTTGGCAGAAGCGGCCGGTGAAGCCAGGCGCAGAGAAGAAGAAATGCGCCAAACTATACAACAGTTGGCTACCCAAGTTGCAGCGGTGCAAATCGCACCCACACAAGCGGCAGCCCCTATAATCAAGGTATACCAACCCATTGATATCACGGGCAACGTCCAGTGCAGCGAGCCTCTGGATGCCGTAAAATGCTTGCCCGAATTTACGGGAGCACAAGAGACATATGTCTCTTGGCGACAGGCGGCGGTAGCCGCATATCGCATATTTAGAGAATATGTAAATAGCTCACGCCACTACCAGGCGGTCGTTATAATCAGAAGTAAAATAAGAGGCCCTGCCGATGCGGTGCTATCTTCGTTCGGCACTGTATTGAATTTCGAGGCGATCATAGATCGCGCGATAAACGCGCGATTTACGTCATCGAGCAGGAGATGGGCACCCTCAGACAGGGGAGCCTGACTCTATTACAATACTACGACGAGGTCGAGAAAAAGCTCACCTTGCTTACCAATAAAGCCACCATGTCGTATGAAACGGCGGCGGCAAGAATCTTATGCGACAAATTCCGGAATGATGCGCTCCGTATATTTATTTCGGGACTCAAGCGCAGTCTTGTCGATGTCCTCTTCTCGGCGAAGCCGAAGGACATGCCAACTGCGTTGGCATTAGCTCAGGAAGTGGAATCAAACCACGAAAGGTACACCTTCGCAACATCGTTTGCAAAAAGCCTGGAGGATAGGGATAGGAAGCAATACCCAATGGCGCAAGAACGCCAACAAACGCCCTACCAAGCGTACTCCCAAGTAAGCGGGGGAAAAAACCCACACTTTACTAAACAGGTTAAGGCTTAGGTACACTCGGCTCCGCATAACGACAGGCGTCGTGAAAAGACACCAGAACCCATGGAGGTTGACCCGACTATGTCCAGGTTGAGATGTGAGCGATGTGATTAACCCTCTGCCTCTTGTGAGGGCGTGAACGACCGGAGTGGGCGGGCTTCCCGTTTTGGTAGGCCTGTGCCTGAGTGGGTGCGCCCTCACAAGAGGCAGAGGGTTAATCACATCGCTCAGAGCGTAGATCAGGCCGAGGGACGTACGCAACCACAGCCTCCAGCGCGGCGGCCAAAGTCGACGACGACATCATTTCTGAATATGATTTAGAAGTGATTAATTTTTTAGGGGAAAATCCCTGCTGCCCGTCATCAGACGAAGAGTAGCGGGGAAAGAGATGAAGTTCCTCATCGACACGGGTGCGTCAAAAAATTTTATCCGGCCTCACAAAGGCTTAAAAGGCGTTCGCCCCGTCGATTCCCCATTCACCATCCATTCACTCCATGGTGTTACCACGATCACGAAAAAATGCTTTGTGTCACTTTTTGATTTGAAGGCCACGTTCTTCATTTTACCTGATTTGTCTTCCTTCGACGCGATCATTGGCCTCGACCTATTTAAACAGGCAGGGGCATCGCTTTGTCTGGCCTCCGGCCACCTCATGTGGGGCAATGGAGAAGAGGAAATTGAATTCCACCCATGCCCCGACGTCAATTTTACCAAAGTGGACTGCTCAGATGCGCCACCCTTAGTCAGAAACGCGTTCTTAGAAATGCTGAAGACTAGGAAGATGGCTTTTGCAAACCCTAATGAGGCTTTGCCCTATAACACATCGGTGGTAGCTACCATCCGAACAGTTAGTGAGGAGCCCATATACGCAAAATTATACCCGTACCCAATGGGGGCGGCGGACTTCGTCAACAAAGAGATTGAAGATCTGCTTAAAAACGGGATAATTCAGAAGTCGGTATCCCCTTACAACAACCCGATATGGGTTGTAGATAAAAAAGGGACCGATGACCATGGCAACCGGAAAATGAGACTAGTTATCGACTTCCGCAAGCTAAACGAAAGAACAGTGCCCGATAAATACCCCATGCCAAATATTAACATGATATTGAGCAACCTAGGCAATGCGAAGTATTTCTCCACGCTGGACCTCAAGTCTGGCTATCACCAAACCATTCTTGCAGAACGCGACAGGGAAAAACCTCTTTCTCTGTGAATGGGGGAAAATACGAATTTCGCAGACTACCGTTTGGCCTCAAAAATGCAGGCAGCATTTTTCAGAGGACAATCGACGACATCCTACGGGAACAAATCGGCAAGTTCTGCTATGTTTACGTTGACGACGTAATCATCTACTCCGAAGACGAAGACTCTCACATCAAGCACGTATATTGGGTTCTAAAGAGCCTGCACGATGCGAACATGAGGGTATCGGTAGAAAAGTCCAGCTTTTTTAAGAAAAGTGTGAGCTTCCTTGGGTTTATAGTCACTTGTAACGGTGCTACAACAGACCCAGAAAAGGTTAAGGCTATAAAAGAATTTCCGGAACCCAAAAGTGTTTTTGAGGTACGGTCATTTCTAGGCCTAGCCAGCTACTACAGATGTTTTATTAAGGACTTCGCGGCAATAGCAAGGCCTGTATCAAACATCCTAAAAGGGGAAAACGGAACAGTTAGTAGACACAGGTCACGAAACATTCCGGTTCAGTTCTCGGAGACGCAGCAACAAGCGTTCCAGAAACTACGAAACATCTTGGCATCCGACGACGTGATGCTAAGGTACCCCGACTACAAAAAGGCATTTGATCTAACGACAGATGCCTCGGCCCATGGCATTGGCGCAGTATTGTCCCAAGAGGGACGCCCAATAACAATGATCTCAAGGACATTGAAAGACAGGGAGGTTAACTACGCCACCAACGAGAGGGAACTCTTAGCCATAGTCTGGGCTTTGGCCAAGCTACGGCATTACCTGTATGCGGTTAAAGACATCAACATCTTTACCGACCACCAGCCGCTAACCTTTGCAGTATCGGAATCCAATCCGAATGCAAAGATTAAAAAGGTGGAAAGCGCGCATTGACGAATCAGGGGCGCGTATTTTCTACAAACCCGGCAAAGAAAACTTGGTCGCCGATGCATTGTCACGGCAACAAATTAACGTCATAGAGGAGCAAGAAGCTCAATCGTGCGTGGCCACTATTCACAGCGAGCTCTCCTTGACGCACACTATCGAAACGACGGGTAAGCCCCTAAACTGCTTTCAGAACCAGATAACTCTGGAGGAGGCACGCTTTCCGTTAAAGCGCAGCTTCGTCCTCTTTGGAAACAAGAGGCGGCATGCGATTAACTTCCCCTGCAAAGAGTCATTGATTGATGAACTCGCAGATGTAATCGTTCCGAAGGGCGTAAACGGCATTCATTGTGACCTGCACACGCTGGCACTAATACAGGACGAATTGGTTCGGAGATTTCCAGCCACCAAATTTTGGCACTGCAAAAACCGTGTAACGGATATTTTTGCAGTCCCTGAGAGACGGGAAATTCTTACCGTAGAACACAATAGGGCCCACAGGTCGGCCCAAGAAAACGTTAAGCAAGTACTCTCCGAGTACTACTTTCCGAAGATGACCAAGTTGGCTACCGAAATCGTAGCAAACTGCAAAACACGCGCGAAAGCCAAATACGATAGGCACCCAAAAAAACATGAGCTAGGCGAGACTCCGATCCCCTCTCAGTGGGAGAACTACGGCACATCGACATTTTTTCTACGGATAAAAAGTATTTTCTCACTTGCATTGACAAGTTTTCGAAGTTCGCAATTGTGCAACATGTCCACTCTAGGACAATCGAAGACCTTAAACCGGCCATACTACAGATTATGAATTTTTTCCCTAGGGCTAAAGTAGTTTACTGCGATAATGAACCTTCATTAAATTCGCATACTATCTCGACCATGCTTGACAATCACTTTGGCGTTAGCATTGCCAATGCACCGCCACTCCATAGCGTGTCAAATGGGCAAGTGGAGCGCTTTCATAGCACCCTTTTGGAGCTTGCTCGTTGCCTAAAAATCGACAAGGGCATAACCGATACTGTGGAAATTATTTTGTTGGCAACCGCCAAATATAATAAGTCAATTCACTCTGTCGTTGACAAACGACCAGTTGACATCGTGCAGGAGCACCCAGATGACCCACAGACGGAAGTCCGGAACAGAATCATTAAGGCACAAAACACGCTCAGGACCAGGGAAAACACCTCCCGACAACACAGAGTATTCGAAGTCGGCGAGAAGGTATTGTTTAAATCCAATAGAAGGCTGGGAAATAAACTCACACCCTTGTGCGCGGAGAGAGCCGTAGAAGCGGACCTGGGGACCACGGTCCTCATTAAGGGGAGGGTGGTCCACAAGGACAATCTTAAATGATATAACCAACAATGTCCTTAATGGTTTTTTTTATTATTCATTTTTTATATTCATTTTTTATATTATATTTTTTATCACACCTTCAAGCCATCTGGCGCACTTTATTTTTTATATTCATTAGTTATTACACCTTCAAGCCGCTTGGCGCACTTTGTTTTTTACTATAGGTTCGTAGCCACTGGCATAGTTTGTTTTAAGTTCATTTTATCGGTGGTGGGAAAACCCTCTATAAGCATAAAAATAGCTAAAGTTTAATTTCACAGGATCGGACCAACATTTTGCATACTCCTGTCCTTGGCGTCGGCCCACGTTACCGATTATTCACAGGCCAGGTACATCCCCGTTGTAGATGGCGAAATCCTAGTATGGGAGGAGTTTGCTTACGTCACGCACACAGCAAACCTCTCAGAATATGGGCGTGTAATAGAGGAGACAACCAACATGATAGACATGTTTCCGCTATCCCATATGAAGAAGCTTCTGAGCGTGGATACCGCCCACCTCCAGGACTTGTTAGAGTCGTTGGGCGTTCATCACAGGGTAGCTAGGAGCTTGGATTTCTTAGGATCTATGCTAAAGGTTGTAGCAGGGACACCAGATGCCAGCGACTTAGAAAAAATCAGGTTTTCCGAAATGAAGTTAGCAATAGCGAGTCTAGCAATAGACAGATCCAAATTAACACCAAAACCCAAAATCAAATTAATCAACTTACCTCTACCGTCAATTCAATTTTGAGATCAGCGAAAACCTCACAAATAGACACTGGACACCTATATGAAACACTGCTTGGTAGAAACTGCATGTTGATGGCGGAATTACAAAATTTAATGCTTGCAATAACCCTAGCCAGGATTAACATTGTTAGTCCGAACATTTTAGATCACGAAGACTTAAAAACAGTTTGGCTTGAGGAACCCACCAACACACCTATAGGAGATCTTTTGTCCGTCTCGTCTGTAAAGATTTTACAGTCCCGTAACATTTTACACTTTATCATTAAATTCCCCAAAGTTAAATTAGCCTGCAAGAAGATCACTATTTTCCCAGTTGCCCGTGGTGGAACGATGTTGCAGATCATAGACAATGTCATAGCCGAATGCAGCGGAGAAGTTTACGCCATCAAAAACTGCTCCGAATCACCGAGAGTCAAATTCTGCCGCCTAGCTTCAGAGAGTTCGTGCGCCAAAGAACTGCACGCCGGTGGGGTAGCACACTGCCGAGTACAAGAGAGTGACCTGCATCCGATAACCTACGTAGACGAAGGAATTATTATCATCAACGATAGGTCGGCCAAAGTGCGAGTGGACAACGGCACAGAAATCTGGACTCATGGCACACACCTCATAACCTTTGACAAACAGGCCACTATAAATGACACACTCTTCATCAACCACAATAACACCCAGAAGAGAGCTCCAGGGACAGCAAGTCTTCCCTTATTGAACATCACCGCCACCTAAGATGTCCTCAGCCTCCCGTATCTTCACCGTCTGAGGAAACGGAACTTGGAGTTCATCAAGGAGTTCAGAGAAGAGATTGACAACCATCGAACACGTCTCGTAGCAACTATTGCAGGAGCAATATGCTGCGCACTCATCTGCATCGGGCTCATTTTTAGGCGTTTCACTGAGGCAAGAAAATCCGCAGGCCAAATTAGGCATGTTATCGCTAAACTACAGGCGGCCGAGGGCGGCCTTAATTCCGAGGGGGGAGTAGTTAACTAAGTAAGTTAACCGGGCGACGGCTACGACCGATCGTCCGAAGATTCGCTCTGGCCAAACTGCTGACACAGCGTCTGGCCGGATGCTCGTGCATAGCCGGCAAACAATACCCGTTGGAATGGCCGCTATGAGTTTCATATTTTGTTAGCCTTAAGTTCAGTTTGATTTTGTACTTAATAAAGAGCGCATCGCGCCTTCAATCAGCTCCAGCTACTGCTGTTATCATTGAATTGGTTGGCTAGCCTTAAGGGCAGTCAACAACGGAGAGACGTTCTCCCACCATATCTCCCAATCTAGGAGAAGAGGTCTGCGGCAACCGCCCTGCCTTCCAGCAACAGAGGAACTCCCTGTCACCTGCAACCTACGCCGGAGGCCGCGGCGAGTGATCTGCACCATATATAGAATTCATTTACATACATGTACATATAAGCTGTATATAAGCCGAATTTTCCTACATACAGGGTGCGTTATGAAAGTAATGCGCATTTTCTAAGAAAAATATATTTGTTGTTCCAATCAGTAAAAATTATTAAAATACTTCAAAATAGTCCCCTCCTGCGTCAATACACTTGCGGAAACGTGTATTGCCACGCCTGGAAAGCACCCTGAAACTCCTTGACAGAAATGCCTTTCAGGGAGCTTGGATGTTCTCCACCGACTCCCAGTGTTTTCCCTTTAGCTCTCTCTTCAGTAGGGGGAACAAAAAAAAGTCGCACGGAGCTAAGTCAGGGCTGTAAGGAGGCTGGGGCACAACTGAGATCTTCTTCTGGGTCAAGAAGTTGGTGACGACGAAGGCCGTGTGGCTGGGGGCGTTATCGTGGTGGAGCATGAAAACGTCTCTGATGTCTGGCCTGACGCGTACGACTTGGCGTTTCAGTCTCTTGAGTACCTCTTGGTAAAAGGCTCCGTTGACAGTTTGTCCTTGCGGTACAAACTCAAAATGGACGATTCCTCGGACGTCAAAGAAGACAATCAGCATTGTTTTGATACGAGATTTGCTCATGCGCGCCTTCTTGGGTCTGGGAGAAAATTGTGTGTGCCACTCGGAGCTCTGTCGTTTGGATTCTGGATCGTACTCGAACATCCAGGATTCATCCCCAGTTACAGTAAAATTTAAAAAACCTGGATCATTTCTAATCGATTCTTCACAGCGCAAAACCGCTGTTCCAGCGAACGCTCCATCGCACCGTGACACAACAGAAAAAATGACTTCGCTCTACGACACGTCCTACCACTTCTATTGCTCAGAGCGAACTGAGACCGAGCGCGTTGGAAAGGAGAGACTCCGCCCCAAATTTTCAGACAGGTCCGAGCGTGCTACGACAGGTGGTTACGTGACAATGAAACCATGCGCATTACTTTCATAACACATATAAGGCTATTAGAGCCAATGCGAAAACTACGGGTGGAGAAACGCAGCCAATTATAGGCTTGCTGAATTTTGAAATGCATTTTAAAAACTATACACGGTGGATAAAGCTGTGTGTAATTCCTAGCATTGAACAAAAGTTGATAAAAAGGCACGATTTATGGAAAATATTTGAAATTGCCCCTAAAATTATAAGTTCTATAAAATCATCTACTGTAGCTGAGGAATAAACATTTACTTTTTGAGTACTAGTTAACTACAACAGTTAACTTTAATTAAAAAGCTAATTCCGAAAGTGTCAGAAACACTAGATCACACTTCCTTGATTGCGCATCTTGTTGATGAGGAAGAAGCAAACTCTACAAGCAGCGTTTTTATCCAGTCAGCCCCAAAAGTGGTGAAACTAATATATTAGGAAATAGATAGCATGCTAATTACATGTGATTGATCCGTCTACGAGCGCAAATAAATTGGAAAATCAAACTTAGCAAGGAATCTCAACTTCTCATAGCCTTTACTGTCCCTCCCCGACCATTATATCAGTTTAAGGTGATGCTATTTGGGTTATGTAATGCTCCTATAATGTGTCGGGTGATGGAGCAGATAATACTGCCCGATCTGCGCTATTGTGTTCGGATACCTGTCGTTTCAGAAGACTTTGCCACTCATCTTGCAATTTTAGTAAGACTAGCAGAGCAATTTTGTTAAGCTAATCTTACTCTTAATTTAAATAAAAGAAAAAAAAATAAGTTTAAGGCAAAATAATCAAATTATATTCAATCGACGAATTAAAACAAAGAGGTGCTTCAAGAGAAGTATGGTCGATTCGAATCCGAGATGTCGGAAGTCGTTTTAGGTGCTGATAGCTTCCAAGAAGTACCACGTACAGGACGCTCCTTTCAGAGCATGCCCCCGCCTAGCACAACTGGCAGGGAGCTTCTTTTGGTTAGCAGCCCAAGCCAATTAAACAATCTTAACCAGAAAACAGTTGGAAATAGTTGCCTATTACCGCAAATTGAAAAAATAGTAATACGCTCACATTCCAGCCGGCTTCAGTCTCTTGGCAAAAAGTTCCTTCCAAGACGAGAAGCCTACCAACCTCGCCGAAAAGTTAAAAAAAAGAGCGCAGATAATCGAACATAATCGAAACCATTTTGCTTTAAATAGATTTCCTGCTCTTGCAAACCATGATGACTGTCAAGAAGGCGAAAATAGCATGGACATTCTCCAGGTCGAAACCGTTGCAGTGGAAGAATCTCGACAAGCTCAAACTCCAGTGACAAAGAAGTCACCAAAACCTAGTCAAATAACAGTACTTGCTGTCAGCGACGTACCTGCCTTAGAAAGGCTTCTCGACTCGGCGGTATCGCCTGACTCATATGAACTCAAGATCGTGCGTAATGGCAACTTGCACATATACCCCCGTGACTCTGATGCCCACAGAGCTATCACTAAAAAACTATCAGAAGTAAATCTCCAATACACTCACTTCTGCCTCCTCACTCACTTCTCTCCTCTTCTGCCGGAAGACAGAGCCTACAGGGTTGTGGTGTGCAACTTGGCTGCTTCTACCCCAATCGCTGTGTGTCACGCTGTGGTTAATACCTATAATCCAAAGGTGAAATCACAGAATGTTAATTCCTCTGAACCGGATCCAGCAAGGCTTCTGGCCATAACGTTTGGCTTATAGACATGTAAAAGGCTATTAATAACCGAGAAGCTCTAAAAATAAATAAATGTGGCCGTCAAAGAGTCAGATTGGAACTGCCGAGGAAAAATGTTGATATGCGTCAATGTTACCGATGTTTTGGCTTTGATCATACCAAAAACTAGTGCACCAAAGAGCCCAGATGTGGTAGATGCAGTTTGCCTCATTGGACTGGTTCCAGCCAATATCAAACAAAGACCTATGACGACAAGGAGTGCGTTAGTTTCCATGGAAAATATGAGGCAACTCACAAGGGCTGCAGAATATACGTCCAGAGGCTCAAAAGCCACAAAACTGGAACCAAAATTACTCCCATGACCCGCGTAGAACACTCACAGCCCATGCGCAGTAACAAGCAACAAACTATTCCAACCTCAATCGTGCGGCAGGGCCTATCGTATGCAGATGCGTCTAGACCTGGACAACAGAGCACACGACCTGACGGAAAATACTCCCAACAGCGAAATTCTATCTCAAATACAAGGTACCAGACTTTTCCGGATGCTGCGTTTGCTCCTGTAACAAACGCAAGCGAACCTCAGCATCCTAACCAAACGGTAATTGATGGCTCCCTCGCTCAAATCGAGATGATGATTTGATGATGAATGCAGCAGACCATTGCTGGTGTACAGAAAAACCATCTCTGAGCTACTTTAGGAGATCAAAGAAGTCAGAGGTTCTAAGTCGTTGACGCAGCGCAAGTAATGGCTTACTGACTACCCGTATAATACGAGGAATATACCTTCATGTATCGACTTCTTGTAAAATGGTATAGCTAGCAGTCCACTATCAGTACGCGAAGAGTATGACTTATCTTCCGATCACTTGCCGCTAATCGCTTCACTAACAAAGTCACCTCAAAGTACCGCCCCTATTAGGATGCTCGTTCCACCTGGTGCGTATATAAGGCTGTTCCAGTACGAGCTTAACAATGCCTTTAACCTCAATACAGAGACGATATCGAGAAAGCGGTTGAAACTCTTATGAAGAAGATTAAAGATACAGACTAAATTGCAGCTTCTGGCGGTGCAGTTCACCTACGCAACGTGCGTAGCAGCATTGCTCTCTCTCCGGAAGCAGTAGGACTCTTAACTCTCAAGAAACGTTTCCGGCGTGAGTTCATAAGGACCAATGACCCAATAATTGACAGACTGTACCGAAGGATATCAAATCGGGTGAGAAGAGTACTAGCCATCCTGAAAAGAGAAGCAACTGACGCGTTCCTCGGGAAAGCCACTGCCGATGAAAACTCAAAATTCGCGCTCTGGAAGCTCACGAAGAGATTCAAGAGACAAGTTGCTTCAAAGTTTCCAGTTCGTAACCCAGATGGCACTTGGGCAAAATCACCTCAGGACAGAGCTGAAGCGTTTGCCAGAAACCTGGAGGAAAGATTCCAGCCGTTCGAGACAGCATCGCCAAGACGAGTACAACTGGTTGCTGAATCCCTAGAAGCCCCATTGCAGATGGCCCTTCCTCTAAAGCCTATTAAGCTCACGGAATTGGAAGATGATTTCAAATCCCTTCGAAATAACAAGGCTCCTGGTGCGGATCACATCGACAACCGCTCCATTAAGCTGATGCCCCACAGAGATTTGTTATTCCTATTACTAATTTTCAACTCTGCTCTTCGACTGGGACACTTCCCAAGCGCCTGGAAGAAGGCGAATATCATTATGCTCCATAAAATTGGGAAGCCAGCAGAGGAATTAGACTCCTATCGCCCAATAAGCCTGCTTCCAGCATTTGGAAAATTACTTGAGAGGTGCATCCTGAGAAGATTGCTCGAGTCCCGAAAGATCCAAAAAACTATTCCAAAGTTTCAGTTTGTTTTTAGAATCGGGCATGGCACACCTGAACAGCTACACCGCGCAGTGAACTTTATA
This sequence comes from Drosophila merina, assembly GCA_035047645.1. Taxonomy (NCBI): domain Eukaryota; kingdom Metazoa; phylum Arthropoda; class Insecta; order Diptera; family Drosophilidae; genus Drosophila; species Drosophila merina. The sequence goes on from JAWNPH010000001.1 coordinate 19,444, forward strand.
CTGGAAGGTTTCCTTGGAAAGGAGTACGTCGTTGAATCTTTTCCGGTCATCCAGCAGGCTTTCGACAGAGTCTGGCATGAAGGACTTCTGCACAAGCTTAAAAGCCTACTAAATCCTCAGCTCTTTTTGGTAATAAAAAGTATTACAGGACGGACTGTCCTCCCAAACAAAAAGAGTCAGAGCAGGTGTACCTCAGGGAAGTGTGTTAGGTCCAACACTATATAGCCTGTATACGCACGACATGCCCTCAGCTGACAACATGTCGCTTACAAATCCCAATAACCTGCTAGTTGCCACTTTTGCTGATGACACTGCAGTCCTGGCCAGAGATACTTGCGTCTATACAGCCACTGATACGCTTCAGCTTTATCTAAAAAAATTTGAGAACTGGGCCCTATGCTGGAACATTGCAGTCAATCCGGAAAAGTGTGTTTCCGTGACGTACACCCTGAGAAAAGACACAACACCTGGTGTGTTTCTGCATGGAGAGCTCCTCACACAATCGAACGCCCACAAATATCTCGGTGTCACTCTGGATAAGCGACTTATATTTCAACGCCATGTAACGGATGTAACTCGGCGGCTCAAAACAAAGGCGAACAGCATGGCTGGCTCCTTAGGCCTGGAAACAAACTTTCAGTTTCCAACAAGGCCAAAATTTATAAGGTTGTCTTGGCTCCTATTTGGAAATATGGCATCTAGGTGTATGGCATCGCCGCAAAGTCGCACCTCAACAAAATTCGTGTGGCTCAGTCGCAAATCTTGCGTAAACTATCTGGAGCGGCTTGGTACATCCGCAACAAAGACATTGAACAAGAGCTGAAGGTACCAAGGATTGGCGATGTCATAAACGCACATGCAACCGCGTACGTTAATAAATCAGAAATCCACCCAAACCAGTTGGCTCGAAAACTCTTGATGAGGAGACGTGTATTGGGATTGAGGGCGAGAAGGAGGCTCCTGCGCATTCACCCAACAGATCTGCCGAGAAGATATATAAGTTAATTGATAAAATTAATTCATGCCTCTAGACTCCCTAATTAAGTAGGTTTAAGTATGTAAATATGTAAATAATCAATAGAAATTATGATACTCTGCAGTATAAGTTACTACAAACAGTAACAGTGGACTGCACTGTAATTAAATACAATTTTTATATAAAAAAAAAATAAAATAATATAAAAAAAAAATAAAAGTCAGTTTTGTGTGACGAGCATTAATTATCTAGGCTACATTATTAATTTCGGTGGTCTGACTCAGCTAAGTTTCTTGCTTTGTTAATTGGTCTCCGCCAAAGAACCTTAAGCAGACTCGTCGATTCATTCCGAATTTTTCTGATCTCACTTGCCCGATTACGGATTTAATATTCAACAAGTAAGAAAAGTTATCTTCGGCTTGCCGAAGATGGTATAACCTTGAAAACAACAAAGTTTTCCATACAAAGACTTGTTTTCATATCGGTCGTTTGTATGGCAGCTATATGATATAGTGGTCCGATCCGGTCGGTTGCAATAGGTTGGAAAATAAAAAAGTTTCCAATACCAAGACTTGTTTTCATATCGGTCGTTTGTATGGCAGCTATATGATATAGTGGTCCGATCCGACCGATTCTTAAACTTGATCTGCATGCAACAAAAATAATGATCTGGTAAAAATTTCAAAACGCTAGCTTTAAAACTACTGTCTATTTTTTGCATAGAAACAGACGGACAGACGGACATGGCTATATCGACTCGGCTGTTGATGCTGATCAAGAATATATATACTTTGTGGGGTCGGAGATGCTTCCTTTAATGCGTTACACATTTCTGGACAAAATTATAATACCCTTTTTCAAGGGTATAAAAAGATCCAGATTGAACGAACGACGGGTGCTTAGTTGGCAATAGACAAACTCAAAAAAGTTTTGACATCAACACCAATCTTTTTATTGAAAGTTTGATCCAGATCGGATCACTATATCACATAGCTGCCATACAAACGACCGATATGAAAACAAGTCTTTGTACGGAAAACTTTTTTGTTTTCAAGGGTATACCATCTTCGGCAAGCCGAAGATAACTTTTCTCACTTGTTTAAACCTGATTTTGGCAAGAAATTCTACCATAAATTTATTGCGATGCAAGCGACTTTCAAATTGTGGCAGTATTAGTATAGCTAGTAAATGAAAAGAGTCTCTTATGTATATGTCAAAAAAATTAAGGCACGCTCATCGAAATTATAGCGTCACAGAACGAAAAATCGTTCATCAAAAAGGAACTTTGTTTTCTATTTTAAATTGAATTATTTATCGGAATTTTGTGTTTTGTTATTCCGGCACGTGGGACTTGGTGGATTGCACATTTTACGGGCCGGCGTGCTGCCAAGAGCGGAGTCCCACTTTGTCCGTTGCCCTTTCGCTGCCGTTGCTGCTGTGACTTATTATCTGCATAAACGTTATAGAACGCCAACCTAGAGTATGGACTGGCAGGCCCCTCCGCGTGCCATTAAGCTCGGCACAACAATGCCCACTAAGAAGGCCCTCAAAGCAAGGAAGTGCAGCTCCAGCAGAGACTCAAGCTGGAGCTCTTCTTTCTTGGAGCCCAGCGAGATCAAGCGCAAGTCCGCGCGTAATAGGCAAAGAGAGAAGCCAAACGTCACACCTAGCACCAGCGCAGTTCTGCACAGCAAGCTGGCAAATAACCCCTTTGCCCTCCTCTCAAGCAAAGAAGATGACGACGATCATGACGAACCCAAAACTGCCTCAGAGGCAGTCGCATCTAAAACAGAAGAGAAACCAATCCCGATCCCGAAGACCCTCAAGCCTCCCCCCGATCTACATCCCAGACGTGACCGACATTACAGCGGGTGTCAAGATGATATCGGATTTAGTCGGATCCGAAAAAGATTTCTCCTATAAAACGGAGAGAAATAATAACGTACGCGTAATGATGCCAGACAAGGAGTCCTATACAGCCCTACGTCAGCACCTCGTGGCACATAACAAAAGACACCGCAAAAGCTTACAGGGCGGTCATCAAGGGACTTCACCACTCAACGGACCAGACTGAAATTAAAGAAGGAACTCCACAAATACGGCCATACTGTGAGGGATCTGCACAATCCCATTGGCAGGAAATCCAAACAACCACTGGGGATCTTTTTTGTTAATCTAGAACCAGCGAGCAACAACACAGAGGTTTTTAAAATAAAGAGGATTTGCAGATCAGTCGTCACCGTAGAGCCCCCACTGAAATTCAACGACGTTCCACAATGTTTCAGATGCCAAGGGTTTGGACACACCCAGCGCTACTGCTTCCTGGAACATCGCTGCGTGAAATGTGGTGATTCTCATGACTCTAGGTTATGCACCAAACAAAAAGACGATAAAGCATGCTGTTTACATTGCCAAGCTGATCACCCTGCGTTGTTCAGAGGATGCCCTGCCTACAAAAAGGCAAAAGCGCAGCAATCTCCTAAAGTCAGACCCGTTGAGAGTAGCAACAAACCACCTCCCATCCAGATACCAACTATCATTAATGCTACAAGTTATAGGGACGTACTCCTAGGAAACCAAGTGACACAGCCAACGAATCCCCAACAAACCCCTCATACTACTCCCGAAGCCCCACAACCCAACCAGTTTGATACGATGCTTGCCCGCATGGAAGGATCAATTGAGAGGATGATGGAAAAGTTGATATAGCAGATGTTATCGCAGATGTTCTCACAGATGATGCAGTTTATATCTCCCATCCTCAACACAAAATAATGCAAATAAGCCTTAACATAGTTTTTTGGAACGCAAACGGCCTGCAGAGGAGCAAAGCCGAAGTAGAGCATCTTATCAAAACAGACAATATCAATGTTCTTCTAGTTTTGGAATCCCACTTTTGTCCCAGATCCTACTTTAAAATTAGCGGGTACGAACTGTTACATGCCAACCATCCATCAGGCAGAGCACGCGGAGGAGCAGCTATGCTCATCAGGAGTGGCATTCAGTACACGGAACTTCCCGCGTTTCAGGAGGAATGGGCTCAGTGCGCCGTGACCAGGATTTCTAGCCCACAGGGAGATATCACCATTGGTGCGGTTTACTTCCCACCCAGACACTCAATAACCGAGACCCAGCTTCAGGACTTCTTCGAGTCCCTCGGTCCTCGGTTTATAGCAGCCGGAGACACATAAAAAGACACTCCTGGTGGGGGTCCCGCACAAAAAACCCCAAAAGCATAAAGCTCTATAAGTACCTGCAGCGGTAGAGTCTGGACTGCCATTCCACTGGAGAACCCACACACTGGCCTACCGACCCTTCAAAACAGCCGGATCTGCTGGACTTCGCCGTCTCCAAGGGCATAGGACACTCTAAGATAACATGCTCAAGCTATGATAAACTGCTATCTGATCACAGCGCAGTAAACTTATTCCTAAACATCCCCGTCCTCAGAAAAACCCCACTTAGAAGACTCACCGGAAAACACACAAATGCCCCCAAGTTTACGTTTTTGGATGCTTTCCTCCCAGTACCCAGATACCACTCTTTCCACACCAAGCAACATAGATGCGGCCACAAAAAACTAACCAAAGAGATGCACAATGCCGCTGAGTTTGCGAATCCACCTCCACCGACTACCCCGAGAATACCTAAAAGAGACGTGCACTTGTGGTCCCCGGAAATCGCGGCCCTAGTGGCCGAAAAAAGGCGCCTCAGAAGAGCCTGGTTTTCCTCGCGCAACCCCAGGGACAAGACAGCACTTAATCGTGCCACCAAAGATTTGAAGGACAAGCTATCCATCCTACGGCAGGACTCGTTTCATAGATTCCTTATGGAGCTAGAACCTGGAGACCTGCGACAAAATCTGTGGAATGTCACGAGGCACATAAAAAGACCTGTAAAGAAGATATCACCCGTGCGCAAAGTGGACGGTTCCTGGTGTCGGACTGAAGTCGAAAGAGCAGAAGCCTTTGCTGATCATCTACATAGTGCATTCTCACCGTTCGACAGATGCACTGGCGAAGAGAGAGCTGCAACCATAAGGTTCATAGACAGCCCAAGTGCTCCTGGCCCGCCAATACAGCCCGTCGAACCAGAGGAGATTGCGCAGGAGATCGCCTCCCTAAAAAATGGCAAGTCACCGGGTCGTGACCGTATGGATGCAACAGCACAGAAAATGTTGCCCCTAATCTGTTCCCAAAGGCTGGCCAACATATTCAACAGCTGCCTCCGTCTAGGGTACTTCCCTAAAGAGTGGAAGATTGTTAAAACTATACTTGAGGCCTTCGAAAAGAAGAAGTACTGCTGCGCCGTTATGCTTGATGTCAAACAGGTGTTTGACAGAGTCTGGCACCCTGGACTACTTTTCAAAATTAAAACCCACCTCCCAAGTTCCCATTTCGTCTTCCTCAAGTCATACACAGAGGGAAGAGAATTCCATGTGAGATGCGGATCATCAATCAGCACCCCTAGGCCCATAAGAGCAGGAGTACCACAAGGCAGTGTTCTTGGATCCATCTTATACACACTCTACACAGCGGACCTCCCCATCACCCCCTCCCGGAACCTCACAGTAGCCACTTATGCCGATGACACCGCCTTCCTAGCCTCCGCCACAGATCCTCAGGAAGCTTCAGCCATCATCCAGAGGCAACTGAATGCCTTCGGTCCATGGATGAAACGATGGAACATCGTGGTCAACGTCGAGAAATCTACACAAACAACCTTTGCACTACGCAGGGGAGAATGCCCCCCGTCATACTCAACGGGGAAACCATCCCAACTAATAACACTCCCAAATATCTAGGGCTGACAATGGACCGCAGGCTCACATGGCGTCCGCACGTAATCAATAAGCGCAACCAGGCCAACCTACGGCTTAAGCAACTGCATTGGCTCCTGGGAAGGAGGACTAAACTCAAAGTAAAATTCAAGCTGCTTATTTATAAGGTAGTGCTTAAGCCAATCTGGACATATGGGATACAGTTGTGGGGCACGGCAAGCTGTTCGAACCGCATCAAAATACAGCGATTTCAGAATAATTGCCTGAGAATAGTTTCGAACGCCCATCCGTACCACGAAAACTCAATAATCCATAAAGAGCTTGGAATTAGATGTGTAGCAGAGGAGATCACCCATCTCAGCGGAAGATACATAAAAAGACTGGATAACCACCCCAACCACCTGGCCATCAACCTCCTAGATAATAGGCAATCCCCAAGACACCTGAAAAGGAAACACCCGCTTGATCTCCCCAACCAATAGACACCTAAGTCAACCTCATAAGATATACATTCCATGTACCTCCCTTAAGTCAAGGCCCACCCCAAACCATTTAATGATTGTCCACTTGGACAGATTTTAAATACAACTTAAGAATGTTATAAAAAAAAAAAAAAAAAAAAAAACAACGAGGATGTTGAGAAATTTTGCTGAAAGAATTTGAGGTTGTAACAGATCATTCCAGCCTGCTCCGGCTCATGCACCAACAAAATGTCGCAGGTAGACTCGCTCGCTGGAATTTTCGATTGCAACCGTTTAAGTTCACTTTTTCGCATAAAAAGGGAAAAGACCACGTCTTGCTAGATGCTTTATCCAGACTGCATGCAACCGAAATTGCTGAGTTGGAAATGCATTCAGTTATTGATTTTTAATCCAACGCACTTTCCGAAGATTCGTATATGGCTTTAAAGAGTTAGTACACAGAATACCAGGCAAGATTTCCAGACATGAAGAACTTCGATAAATATTTATATTTTCAAACTGTACACGCTGAGGGAGACAAGAATCAGGAAGAACTTTCATGGAAATTATAGAGTCTGCGCATACACGTGTACATACTCTAAAAGAAGGTCACGGTAGTCTCACTTCTGCCCATGCTAGAATGCAAAAGGCTATAGAAAGGTTGCGCCGATATCTTTTTTGGCCTGGATTATACAAGGAAGTACGAGTTCATGCGTGTACATCACTCGTTCGTGTGATGTGTGTAAACTAAACAAGTCACCAAACTACAGTGGGACTATTAATAGTTCTTGACCACTGCAGCTTCGAAATAGGTTAGATCTGCACTGCACCAATCGTTGAGATTTTCCCCATATCGTACATTATTTGAACTAGATATGATTACCCATGCATCCGATTACAAGCAGCTTAGGGACTTGTCTCTGTTTAAGGAGCCAAGTGTAGCCATTTGCCGATCAGATAATTTGACACTGTTAGGAAAAGATGTGCAATCTATTATACATCGAGCGTATGAACGCAATCTAGCCCAATATAATTTAAGAGCCAAGCCTCTATCTTTCAAAGAAGGACAGGATTATCGTAGTTTTTCGCAAAGCTGTGGTATTGAGTATCCACTGTATACAAATACAGTCGAATATTTTATCAACACATAAATACTAGCACATTGGAGAACTTTTATACAATGTTAAAGTAAACGGTTTAGCTCAAAGGAAAGTGTAAGAAGATCACTCACTTGAGAGGCCCGTTAATACAAAAGTGCTCAATCAGCGTTCCCACACTAGCCATATACGGGCCATAACAACATGCGCGCATATAACACTCTCCCTTCCCTTCAGCGCTGAGATATTTAAGCTAAAATAAGAAATATATAAAAAATAGGCTAAGCGAACATTTTATATGAAGAGATAAGATCACTCAAGAAATAGTCTTTGGACCGGGACCTGCTCCCAAATAAACATTTGGACTTTTCTTGGACGGGAACTACTTTTTTGTTACATGGCGACCATGACAGGACAGGATCCAAATAAAAGGCTAATATAATATCGCCGCCAGCCAAGAAGAAGCCAGAGAACCAATTAATCGAGGAAAATGATTGGCCCGAAGTGATACTGGCGCATCCTAGGGCGAAGGAGTGGATCGTCTCGATGCAGGACGGACAACAAAAAAAAATTTCTGAGTGAGTTAAGATATAGAAGCGTGTAATGGGCAAAAAGCGCGGTGGTGCTAAAAACAAAATACAAAAGAGAATAGCTCAACAGCGCTGGTCAAGAATGCGACGACCAGCTGACACAGGAGCATCAGCAGCAGCAGCAGATCAAAGACCAATAATATTTTTTGTGTAATAAAAAAAAACTATTGTATAATTGAGCGGAACCTTTTCTGCCCGATTAGAAGTGTGGCCCGTAAAGTCATACAACCATTAGGGAGGAATATGTAAAACTGAAATCTAAAAACCAAAACAGAAAAAGAAGTATAGGAATAAATATATCTTTTAAAATATTCAAATATTTAATAATATTCTCAATTTGAATGAGGGATAATAAAATAAGAAAAATAGATGATATATTTACTAAAGAATAAAGAATACTTACTAAAAATTGTAACAGAAAGAGTATATACACCCAATATGGGCTTAATAGAAACTAAGACAGTGGATTCCACTGCGAATGTTAGTAATAAAGAAGAAGTAGAGTCAAACCATTTTAGTTACATTACAGCTATTTTTCTAGCTATTTTCATATTAATGTTAATAAATACATTAATAAAACTGTATAAACTGCATAATAAATGTTCAAAGAAAAGATACAGCAGTAGAGACTCAGACACCGATGACTCAGAAACAGTTTAATTAATGATGTACAATATATGAAAGGAAATCTGTTCTAATAATTAAATTTTTTAATATGTACGTTAAAAATGTTTCTAATTAAATCTGGATTGGCAAAATGTAACAGCTAACATAAATAAATTTAAAGAAAAATTTACCAAATCGTACAAATGTTTGTCTCAGAATAGACCAATTCAGAAAGCAACTGCAGCTGCTTTAGTAGATTGCTTTAATCAAGCAAGAACTCCCATTCATAACCAGAAAGGAAAGTTAGATAAAAACTAGTGGACAAATTTGTGTGTCAAAATTTTTGATAAAACTTAGAAAAAATCTTATACATATAAAGGAAAAATACAAATTAGACATACCAAAAATTTTAAATTCCCCTTTGAGACTTGGAGTTAGTTAGGAAACAGCAGAATCATTAAGGGATTCTGACACAGAAATTAAATTCTAGCAATAATTAATAAATTTCAATTGTTGGTGAGACATCCAAAAACAACACAACAAAATTATCTACGGTACAACAGAAGGGCAAAACAGCCACACAGTTTACTACCGAAGTCGATAATTTACGTAAGCTACTGGAAGCCTCGTATATCGATGAAGGCTTACCGGAAAATCATGCCAACCGAATAAGTACTAGCGACGCAATTGATGAATGAAAAAAAAGGTCGAACACGAAAGTGTTAAAACCGTGCTGGAGGCAGGTACATGCACAAGTATAGACGCTTCCATAGGTGCGTACATAAGAACCAGTACAAGATAAACTATAAAAATAAATATAACTATAATGGTTATAACGTCAATAATTATAACCAAAATAATGGTAATAATTATAAAGGTCGTGGAAACTCGAATAGAGGTAGCCGAAATAACCAGAATGAAAATAATAATTACAACTATGGAAATATGAGAGCAGCCCAAAACCATTCGGGAAACTCTCATTAGCCCTCAGATAGGAGGAATAAAACAACACAGGAATAGACAAAGCAAAGGTTTACTCAATCAATCTTAGTATAAATACATTCATTTCATTTAATCACGTGACAGCAGGAAAAAGAATAATTTTCTTAGTTGACACAGGTGCAGACATTTCAATTTTAAAAGAAGAAGCCGGTTACTTCAATCACATACAAGATGACAATAGAATTAAAATCCCAGGCGTTAGCCAAGAGATTCTTGAATCCAGTCAAGGGAAATAAACTCTCCCGAAAAAGTTGAAAAATAAAAGTTAGTTGGATTCGAAAACGGCATTCGACGGTGTCGCACTCATATTATATATGTAACGCTCGTGAAATAATTAAAATTCACATATTAGTGAGCAAGGACAAGTCCACAATAGTGGCACAACAGTGGCTAGTGTAACAACAAGTTACATAAAAGTACAAAAAGACTCAAGTTATTAACTTAAAATTTAATTTCACTTTTGCAATTGGAGCCGGCATTCACATACCGGCTAGAGCAAACAAAACATATGTTTGCCTATAAGCTCTAATTAAGCTTTATCCAAGGTCAAGTCTCGGCTAGGATGTGGCAACCTGTTTCTGATTAGTCTTCGATAAAATCTGGATTAATTCGAAAAACGTACAAAGCGGACTACGCTAGGACCCAAGAAGCTTAAGCTGAAGCTGAGCAACGGAATCTGGACGTGGCTCTGCACAAAGGGCCATGGGCCCTTTCGACATGACAACTACAATCAGCCGAACCACTGCGCCCACTTTGGAGTCTGCGCAGCGCGTCCAAAGATTAAGCGTAGGATGGATCCAGGTACCTCTTCTAAATTAGTTAGGAAAAAAGCGCATGTAGACGAAAACTCGGTAAATCAACATAAGTACAGTGGTAACACAAACAAATTCCAACTACTCGCCGAACTCACCACGGAAATTGATAGCGACAGCAATGCTGAAGAATTGAGTGATCAGCCCAGCACTAGCCAACAAGCCGCCAGAGCTGCGGCAAAGCGTACTGTTGGCAAAGCCCCTCCCAAGCCTCCACCCATCGTTATGGAAGGCATCTTCGACATCAATATTCTGATGCAAAGCATCAGGACAATCACTGACGAAAATAAGGTTGAGTTTCGGGCCTCCATGGGTGGAGTTATGCGCCTTTACGCGGCCGACTCTAACACCTTCCGCTCTATTGTCAAGTGGCCTTATGTCGAGCACTACGAATACCACTGCTACCAATTGAGGGAATATAGGCCATTCAGGATATGCAAAAAAGGGCTTCACCATAGCACTCTTCATAGTCACATCAATGAAGAGCTGGCAAAGCTTGGCCACAAGATGTTAGACGCACACACGCCCCAGCCGCTGCGAATCAGGCTGCCCCGAAGCGAGACCGATTAACTTGTTCTTTGTTAATATTGCCACTGCGTCAAATAACAAGGACATATTAAATGTCAAGACACTGTGCCACTTGAGGGTTGCAGTCGAACCGCTCCGGTAACGAACATCGGTTGTGCAGTGTCACCGATGCCAGCAATTTGGCCACTCGGCCAAATACTGACGGAACACCCCGCAAGTAGCTGCACTCGATTTCGCAATGAACTATGTACGTGCTACAACTGTGGAAAGCAACACCCTGCTAACTGCTAACTCAGGATGTGCCAAGTTCTAGGCATTCCCACAACTCCAGGCCAAAGCGAGGCATGGGAGCGTCGGGTGCCCCAACTTGCCCCCAGCGGCCAGGTGGCCATCACTAGGGAAAGTGTCTCTTACGCGGACATAACAAGAGGCAGAACCACGCAGCATAACCAGTATCAGGCACGACAGCGTAATGAAAGAAGCCGCACTCGATCAAGAAGTCACAGCAGCAGGAGCAAATTATTAAATTGCTCTCTGCTCGTCAAGTGCAGCAAGCCTCAAAATAATGCCGCTGCGCATTTTAGTGTGGAACGCCAATGGTGTGTCCACGAAGCTGCCCGAACTTAATTATATGGTGCGGAGAGAAGAAATCGACAAACTGCTGCTTAGCGAGACTCACTGCCGAGCGACAGGCGCGCCGTTTGCCTATCCCGCAAACGACCCAAGAGATGGCAACGCTAATGGAGAGGCAACTATCCTGGTTAAGTCCAGCCTAGTCCACTTCCCGCTAACCCCAATTACTGCCGACAAAGTGCAAGTTGCATCTGCAGCCATACAAACAGTATTCGGCACCATTACCTTTCGATCAGTCTACTGCCCACCGAGATTTGCATGGACTACAGAGGAGTTTACCGACATCCTAGTCAAAAATTGTCCGAGGTACATTGTGGCAGGTAACTGGAATACGTCCCATTGGCTCTGGGGAAAGGTATAATCAGCGAGGTCGTGCGTTGGCAAAGCTTACCCTGAGCACTGAGGTAAACTGTCTAGCGACAGGTGGCCCCACATGATACCCGCCTGGCAGACGAGGCTCTCCAGGTTGCACCGATTTTGCCCTGACAAGGGGCATCCTGGGTATCCACGTTGATATACGGTCTGTCGTTGAGCTCAGCTCCGACCACCTACCGCTAATAATCACGCTGGACGCAGCCGGTATGGCATACCCGACGTCGGAGAGGCTGATAACCAAGCGAAGCAACCTTGATCTCTTCAAAGGACAAATTGAAAGATCTCTGCACCTCGATATTGACATCAACTCTGGGGATGACTTGGAAGACCCCGTTAAATTGTTCACCAAGAAAGTCAAGACAACAACAAAAATGGTAGCACACACTCCGGTACCCCGATTACCAACGCGATCCAGCTTCTAATCCGTGAAAAGAGACGCCTACGCACAAGGTGGATGAGGTCTCGACACCACCTGGACAAAACAGCGTGAAATACAACACAGAGCGAACTTCAACGGGCACTGGCAGATCCTTCCCTGCACAGTGGAGGCTCCCATTAATAAGTATGATTCATAAACCGGACAATTCGGCAATGGACCCCGCGTTCTATCGGCCGATTAGTCTCCCTTCGATTTCGAAACACCTTCGAGAGACTGATTGCTGCCCGGATTGTTAGGATTATGGACACACAGTTGATTACTCCTGAGCACCAGTTCCGAGCTGGTCATTGTATGGTGGAGCAACTTCATCGGCTTGTTAAGCAAATACTGACGGCATTTGACCGGAAAACCCCACCTGCTATCGACATAGAAGGAAGGCCTGTCCTACAGATCAACTCAACTATCTTACGATCTTACATTGGATCGCAGACCCACCATCGTCAAGCACATCACCGCCACTGGAACCCGCATACTAAAACCAGTGACCAGTTTTTGGCTGTTGAGTTCAAGGAGCAAACTGGCTAACAAGGGGACCATCTACAAGCAACTTATCGTGCCGATCTAGAGATATGGGTGCCAAATATGGGGATTAGCTTGTGATAGCCAAATCAAAAGAGTACAGACGGCCCAAAACCAAACACTCAGATTGATCACCGGATGTGAGTGGTACATTCGAAACTCACACTGCATAAATATCTCAAGCTGCCCACAGTGTTTGAAGAGTTTAATAACCACTCCAGCCGCTACAATAACAGACTACGAGGTCACAGAAATAGACTGGCACAATGACTGGACGTCGCTAAGGAGGCTGAAAAGGCGTCAGCCGAGGGACCTGATAACACGATCCCCAAGGGGTCAATCCCGTAGACGACTTTAAATTGTTATTTAGTCCAATTGTTATATGTATTGTTAATTGTTTACAACTATTAAGCTAGGCAAGTGGATCGGCGGCGCGCCCATTGGGCTGAAATAATAGCTAGCAATGCCATAAAGAGGTTTTTAGTGACCACAGTTGCCTTAATAAATATTTTACAATAAAAAAAAAAAATAATAATTAATATCCAAGGTATAAGCCAAGAGATTATTGAATCCAAAGGTTTAACTTCAATTGAGATACAGACAGCATTGATATTATTAAAAAAATTTATTGACAACTGAATTTCAAACCTACAGAAGATTGGTTTATTATAAAACCTAATAATGGAAATTGTTTCCCATACCATATAACTCTGGTAATAATAGAATATTATTACCAGCAACATCACAAGTTATCCGAGAGATCAATGTAACTTCAATTGGAGATAAAAATATATTGATCCCAAACCAAGAAATACAAACAAGTATTTATATAACTAATACCATTTAAACATCACAGAATGTTTTTGTCCGAATATCACATACACAAATTACTGATCAATTAATAGATTTGAAAACCTCAGAATATGAAACACTTTCGACCTATCACGTAGTTCAATCTAACTAAGAAACAAGAGAACAAGCTGTCATGTCCCAATTGTTGAAAAATTTCCCTCCACAATTTGAAACACAATTAAATAAGCTAAGTAGTATAGTAAATATACAGATATATTTGGTCTGACAACAGAACCCGTATTGGCAACAAATTTTTATAAGTAGAAACTGAGACTGAGATGACGAACCAGTCTATATAAAAAATTATAGAAATCTTCATAGTCAGATAGACAAGATTGAAGCTCAAGTACAAAAATTGATCGATGATAAGATAATAGAACCATCAGTATCAGAATATAATAGTCAAATTTTATAAGTACAGAAAAAAAACCTTTTAGACTTGAAAAAAAGGAATGACGATTAGTAATTGGCTATCGTCAAATCAATAAAACACTATTGTCTGATAAATTTGCACTCCCTAGAATTGATGACATTTTGGATCAACTAGATCGAGCTAAAGATTTTTCATGCGACTTGATGTCAGGCTTTCACCAAATAAAACTAGAAAAGTTCAAGAAATACAATATAATTTAATTTTCAACAACAAACGGTTTATATCGTTTTACACGATTACCGTTTGGTTTAAAAATAGCGCCTTATTCCTTTCAGAGAATGATGACTATTGCATTTTCTAGGCTTGAGCCTACGCAAGCATTCCTCTACATGGATGATCTGATAGTCATAGGCTGTTCCGAAAAGCATATGATTAAGAACTTATCAGATGTTTTTAACAAATGCAGAATATACAATCTTTAAGTACATCTTCAGAAATTTTTATTTATGATGTATGAAGTCACCTTTTTGGGACATAAATGCACGGATAAAGGAATATTGCCGGGCGACAAGAAGTTTGATGTCATCTAATCAGTACCCCATGGTGCAGATAGTGCAAGGCGTTTTGCTGCATTTTGTAACTAATTTAGGATATTTATTAAAAACTTCGCCGACTATTCACGGCACATGACGGCAAAAAGAATGTTCCCTTTGAATGGACAGAAGATTGTCTAAAAGCATTTTTTGCATTTAAAAACTAAACTGATGGAACCAACTTTCTTGCAATTCCCTGATTTTAGTATTTTGTATTACAACAGAAGCAAGCAAAATGGCGTGTGCCGCAGTTTTATCTCAAAACCATAATGGCCACCAACTTCCAATTGCATACGCATCTAGATCGTTTGAAAAGGGTAAGAGTAAAAAAAGTACAACCGAGCAGAAGTTAGCAGCAATAGATTGGGCAATAACCACTTTAGATCCTGTATTTACGGTGAACATTTTACAGTCAAAACAGATCATAGACCACTAGCATTCTGGTTTTCAATAACTAATCCTGGCTCAAAATTAACTCGTATGAGACTTGAATTGGAGGAATATTATTTTACAGTCAAGTATCGAGGAGGTAAAAATAAACGACGTTGCTCATGCGCTATATAGAATAACCATCAGAGAATTTAAAGAAATAACTGGAAATATAATGAAAGCCACTACACGATTTTAAAGTAGACAAAAATCCTGCGCAGCAGAAACAAATAAATCTGAATTGCATACGCAATCGATAGAAAAAGCTTCAATTCTCAACGTATACCAAGTCATCAAGATCGACAAGGCACGTTATGTATTGACCTTGCAAGTGAAAAATATGATATGTTTCTTGAAACGTGAAAAAAATTACTGCAAGATATTTTTATTTTTTTTTTTAACGTTCTTATTTCGTATTTAAAATCTATCCGAGTGGACAATCATTGAATGGTTTGGGGGTGACTTGTCTTAAGGGAGATACATAGAATGTATATCTAATGAGGTTGACTTAGGTGTCTTAGGTATTATTGAGTTTTCGTGGTACGGATGGGCGTTCGAAACTGTTCTCAGGCATTTATTCTGAAAGCGCTGGAATTTGATGCGGTAAGAACAGGTTGCCGTGCCCCACAACTGTATCCCATAGGTCCAGATTGGCTTCAGGACTTCTTTGTATGTGAGTAATTTTAGCTTTTCCCTGAGATTGGACCTTCTCCCCAAGAGCCAGTGCAGTTGCTTGAATCGTAAGTCGGCCTAGTTGCGCTTGTTTGATCAGGTGAGGGCGCCATGTGAGCCTGCGGTCCAGGGTCACCCTAGATATTTGGGAGTGTTATTCTTTGGGTTGGTTTCCCCGTTGAGTATGACGGGGGGCAATCCCCCCTGCGTAATGCAAAGGTTGTGTGGGAGGATTTCTTCGCGTTGACCACGATGTTCCATCGTTTCAGCCATGGATCGAGAGCATCCAGTTGTCTTGTATGATGGCTGATGCTTCCTGGGGATCTGTGGCGGAGGCTAGGAAGGCGGTGTCATCGGCATAAGTGGCTACTGTGAGGTTCCGGGAGGGGGTGATGGGGAGGTCCGCTGTGTAGAGTGTGTGCAAGATGTGTCCAAGAACACTGCCTTGAGGTACTCCTGCTCTTATAGGCCTAGGCGTTCTGATTGATGATCCGCATCTCGTAATCGGAATTCTCTTTCCTCTGTGCGACTTGAGGAAGGCGAAATGGGAACTTGGGATTTGGTGCGAAAATGGGTCCAGGGTGCCAGACTCTGTCACCCGCCTGTTTGACATCCAGCACAACGGCGTAGCAGTACTTCTTCTTCTCGAAGGCCTCAAATATGCTCTCAATCAAGCCGTTGGCATTGCTCAGGTGTTCCATGGAAGCCATCGATCCGGTCAGGACCTGTTGACTTCCCATTTTTTAAGGAGGCAATCTCCTGCGTTTATGCTGCGGATCTCAGGTTCCAGCTCCTCAAGGAATCTATAAAACGAGTCCTGCCGTAGGATGGTTAGCTTATCCTTCAGTTCCTTGGTGGCACGATTAAGTGCTGTCTTGTCCCCTGGGATTGCGCGAGGAAAATCAGACTCTTCTGAGGTGCCTTTTATTCGGCCACGAGGGCCGCGATTTCCGGAGACCAGAAGTGCACGTCTCTTTCAGGTGTTCTCGGGGTAGTCGGAGGAGGTGAATTCTCAAACTCAGCAGCATTGTACACCTCTTTGGTTAGTTTTTCGATGGCCGCATCTACGTTGCTTGGTAAGGAATAAGGGGGATCTGGGTAGAGGGAGGAAAGCACCCAGAACGTAAACTTGGGGGCATCTCTGTGTTTCCCGGTGAGTATTCTGGGCGGGGGTTTTTCTGACGACGGGGATGTTTAGGTGCAAGTTTACTGCGCTGTGGTCGGAAAGCAGTTTATCATAGATTGAGCATGTGATCTCCATAGTGTCATATGCCCTTGCAAACGGCGAAGTCTAGCAGATCCGACTGCTTTGAAGGGTCGGTAGGCCAGTGTGTGGGTTTTTCAGTGGAATGGCAGTCCAGACTCTTCCGCTGCAGGTACTCATAGGGCTTTATGCCTTTGGGGTTGTTTGTGCGGGACCCCCAACAGGAGTGTTTGGCGATAAAGTCTCCGGCTGCTATAAAGCGAGGTCCAAGGGACTCGAAGAAGTCCTGAAGTATGTATCTGGATGAGAGGTGGCTTGTTGGTACTCTCAGCGGGTCTGGCGTTAGGAGATTGCTGCGCCTTTGCCTTTTGTAGGCAGGGCATCCTCTAAACGATGCAGGGCGATCAGCTTGGCAATGTAAACAGCATGCTTTCTCGTCATCTTTTTTGGTGCATGACCTAGAGTCATGAAAACCACCACATTCCACGCAGCGATGTTCCAGGAAGCAGTAGCGCTGGGTGTGTCCGAACGCTTGGCATCTGAAAAATAGTGGAACATCGTTGAACTTCAGTGGGGGCTCTACGGTGACGACTGACCTGCAAATCCTCTTTATTTTGAAGACCACTGTGTTGTTGCTCGCTGGTTCTAGATTAACAAAAAAGATCCCCAGTGGTTGTTTGGATTTCCTGCCAATGGGATTGTGCAGATCCCTCACAGTATGGCCGTATTTGTGGAGTTCTTTTAATTTCAGCCTGGTTCGTTGAGTGTTGAAGTCCCTTGATGACCGCCCTGTACGCTCTCTCGTCCTTTGGTTCGAAGGTGCGGTGCCTTTTTGTTATGTGCCACGAAATGCTGGCGTCAAGCTGTGTAGGACTCCTTGTCTGGCATCATTACGCGAACGTTGTTATTTCTCTCCGTTTTGTACGAGAAATCCTTTTGGTGCCCACGAGAGTCGTTATCAAGTTGACTAGTGCGGTAATGTTGGTCACGTCCGGGATGTAGATCGGGGGAGGCTTGAGGGTCTTCGGGGGTTGGGTTCGGTTTCTCTGCTGTTTTCGATGCCACTGCCTCTGCAGCAGGTTCAGAGTGCGTCATCTGTGTTTTCATGTTCTTCGTCGTCTTCTTTGCGTGAGAGGAGGGCAAAGGAGTTGTTTGCCAGCTTACTATGCAGGGCTGCGCTGGTGCTAGGCGTGACGTCAAGCTCCTCTCCTTGCCTTTTACGCGGAGGCTTGCGCTTGATCTCGCTCTGGGTAAGAAGAACTCGAAGTAGAGTCGCTGCTCGAGCTGCAGGGCGTTGTTTGGCCAAGCATGGTTACGGGGAACTGGGCACCGTTGGCCGGTATGCAAACCGCACTATGCTGCTGCTGAGTTGTAGACAGCTTCTTCAGCGAGAATTTCGTAGACAGAAGATAACGCGCACACTCGAATGTGCGATAGATTTGGCAGCAAACCGTTTGGTTTGCAGGTTGAACCAATCAGACACTATGTGACGGGTTCCAAATGGCGAGACTGAAAGCACGATAAGAAACTTGTTGTCGATCCGCAGGCACGTCTGCACTTGTTGAGTGTTAGATCGCTACTGATTATTGTCCATATGAGTTAGTATTTGGTATTACAAATAACTAAGCCACAAATTTCAATAATTTAACTAGGTTAGAACCAATTTATATATGATTATGCTAAGGAAAGTAAATTTAGATTGGTAGTAGCAAAAGAGAGCTAGAACTATGCTTGAAGAGCCTTAAAAAAATATAAGGAAAATTATGATCTACATGCGAAAAATATAGAAATATCAGTAGGAGATAAGGTTTTATTAAGAAATGAAGTAGGACATAAACTAGATTTCAAATATACGGGACCCTATAAGGTAGAAAAGATAGAAGAAAGAGACAATATAATAATGTCAAACCATAAAAACAAAAAACAATTAGTACATTAAGACAGATTAGAATTTTTTTTTCATGATTGACATCATAAATTAAAATAAAAAAAAATAAAAAAAAAAATAATTAAAAAAATTATATGAAAAAAATTAAAAAATAAAATATCTACACTAAGTTACGTTATTTTTTTAAAAGGAGGGAGATGTGGTATTCGTACATATTTAGTATCCACTGTATACAAATACAGTTGAATATTTTATCAAAACATAAATACTAACACATTGTAGAACTTTTATACAATGTTCAAGTCAACGGTGCCGCCCAAGTGCAAGTGTAAGGAGAGAACTCACTTGAGAGGCCCGTTAATACAAAAGTGCTCAATCAGCGTTCCCACGCTAGCCATATACGGGCCATAACAACATGCGTACATGTAACACTCTTCCTTTCCTTCAGCGCTGAGTAGCAGAGATATTTAAGCTAAAATAATAAATATATAAACAATCCGCTCCGCTGCTGGCGTCACCGGCAGCTCCGCGGTTTTAGGCTAAGCGAACTTTGTTTATGAAGAGAAATAAACTTTGAATCGTAATCTCCCTGCTCCCAAATAAATATTTGGACTTTTCCTGGACGGGAACTTCCTTTTTATTGCAAAGCAAGTTCTCGCAAAATTTCAACTCAAAACTTGTTCCTATATTTGTCAAATGTAGAATTCGGAAAAAAATTAAGAAATTGTTATTATCTACTAGAACATTTGCTAGGAAAAAAAGTAGGTAAGTTCCATGCTAAGGATATACAAGTAGTCAGCTAATTCCCGCTAATATTGCATCGAAAAAAGGAAAAAAAAGGACTAAAAAGCTCTTTATAGCATTGCTAGCTATCATTTCAGCCCAATGGGCGCGCCGGCTAGCCACTTGCCTAGCTTAATAGTTGTAAACAATTAACAATACATATAAGAATTGGACTAAATAACAATTTAAAGTCGTCAACGGGATTGACCCCTTGGGGATCGTTTTATCAGGTCCCTTGGCTGACGCCTTTTCAGCCTCCTTAGCGACGTCCAGTCGTTGTGCCAGTCTATTTCTGTGACCCCGTAGTCTGTTATTGTAGCGGCTGGAGTGGTTATTAATCTCATCAAAGAATGCAGCCTGAGATCTTTATGCAGTGTGAGTTTCGATTGTTCCACTCACATCCGGTGATCAATCTGAGTGTTTGGTTTTGGGCCGTCTGTACTCTTTTGATTTGGCCATCACAAGCTAATCCCCATATTTGGCACCCATATCTCTAGATCGGCACGATAAGTTGCTTGCCGATGGTCCCCTTTTTAGCCAGTTTGCTCCTTGAACTCAACAGCCAAAAACTGGTCACTGGTTTTAGTATGCGGGTTCCAGTGGCGGTGATGTGCTTGACGATGGTGGGTCTGCGATCCAATGTAAGATCGTAAGATAGTTGAGTTGGTCTGTAGGACAGGCCTTCCTTCTATGTCGATAGCAGGTGGGGGTTTCCGGTCAAATGCCGTCAGTATTTGCTTAACAAGCCGATGAAGTTGCTCCACCATACAATGACCAGCTCGGAACTGGTGCTCAGGGTAATCAACTGTGTGTCCATAATCCTAACAATCCGGGCAGCATCTCTTGGGCTCTTGAAGGTGTTTCGAAATCGAAGGAAGGAGACTGATCGGCCGATAAGACGCGGGGTCCATTGCCGACTTGTCCGGTTTGTGGATCATAGTTATTAATGCGAGCCTCCACTGTGCAGGGAAGCATTGCCATCTCACTATGGTGTTGAACCAGCAACGCTGTGTAGAGAATTACGTGACTTGGAAATGCCTCTAGTGTGGCGTTGCATATAGTATCGTGGCCAGGTGCATTGCTGATATTTAAGCGACCAATAACTTCGGATATCTCACTGGGGGCAAAAGGCCTGATAGGCAGATCCATTTGGAGCGCTTGGGACAGCCTGACATGCGTCTTGCTTACTTGCTTCGAGCTAGCCAGCTCAAATGGCTGAAAACGTTTAGCAAGGGGCCCAGCAAAAACCTCGGCTTAAAGAAATATTATCGGGTCGTGTGATGCCCACCTTTGGCAGTGCGTCCCATTGGCGAAAAAAACATCCGAAAACACATAACCACACGGGGTAACGACACCCTGATAATTGGCCACAGTCGAAACTTCCAAGTAAAGCTTTCAAGGCTGGAAGGGGGGAGTATAAATAGGACCACACCCGGCCGCGTCGGACCTTTGCAAAAACCAAGAAAACCATCTAATTGAGAAACGTCTGATGAACGTTTGAACCACCACCGCGACTCCATTCAGAAATAACCTTCGGGTTGTCAGTCCAACTGCGCCACGAGCAACTATTTTTGGTCTCTTACACATTGTTCATTGGTGAATATTTGGCATAAAACAACTAGAACATCAATATGCTAGGTGGCCGAATATTGTTGACGATTTCACACAATTGGCAAAGAATTGTAGCACATGCTAAATAGGTAATCTATGATTTGACCAAAAGCCAACAAGCAAATTTACTCAAAAATTTTAACGACCGACCAGCCGAGGTATATATTTGAATAAAATATTATTTCATAAATAATCCGGATTATTATACTGCACTAATTAAATTTGAAAATTCATCCAACCATTTTTGCGTTATTGCATGTTAAAAAAAAAAATGTTTTAGATGACGGACTCCTTTTTTCGATAATTTGCGTGGCAAATAAAAAAGGCAAATTGAACCAATTGTTGGTTACCACTTGTTATCCCGAATCCGCCCAAGCTGAACAAGTTAAGTATATATAAAAAAACCACTGTCCGAACTATTACAGAATAGTCCGAAAATACCGGTTTTCAAATTTGTACAGATGACATCGCAGCAATAGTTCAGAAGAGATCTCAACCACGCCGTTTCGGCATCCATGCTTGCACCATTTACCGCCGTCATGACCGTTTCCCGTCTATACATTTCAAGAAACGTACTAATTTATCAATTAAGTGGTAGAGATGTATATATGTATGTTAAGTTGTCAAATAAAAAAGTACTCAACAATATGCATGGTGAAATGGATCCACGAGATCAAGAAAGACAAAGAAATTGTTCCTGTGAAGAGCAGTTTTGAGTAGACAAATACGTACCACGTTTCAGGCCATGACAGCGTTCTGTAAGAAAACCAGAAAAGCTGAAGCCTTACCTATCAGTTCCCAAGGGAAAATTAAAATCATGAAACTAGGAACTATATACGTATATAAGAGGGTGCCAAATTAAGGGAGAGCGGCGAAATTGGAAAGAGAAGAACCGTATTAGGTCGGGTCGCCACATCAAATGCAGTAAAGTCATGAGTAGGAGTTAAGCCCTCAGGCGTAATTAAAAAAATCTAGCGGCGTGCTTTCACAGATGAAAGGACACGGGACGGTGGGTAAGCGACTGTAAAAACCAATGGCTCCTTTTCTACTGGATGTGGGGAACAACCAGGGTAAAAAGTATTAAAATATACCAATGGGCAGGAAACGAGCAGTTACCTCAGGCACAGAGAGGTGAGCTGCGGTCGCCTCTTAAAGTGGGGACTGATGTAACATTAACCCCAGCTATCAGCGACCCTGAAGATCCGAGGGACTGTAGTAAAGCCATGGTCAGAAACAAGGGACTCGCGAAAATACTGTTAGGCACAGGCAGGTGGCAGGAGACTGGTGCTGCGAATGGCAAATAAAGGCCATGTGAGGGTGCAGGAGGATTCTCCAATCAGACCAATCAGGAGATCAAGTTTTTCAGTTGCCCTGATTTAAGGAATGGATACTGGTTAATACCACTGGATATAGAGGTTGCAGAAAGTATTCAGCGTCCATAGTGTATGGCAAAGTCCTTTTGACCAGGTCAAAACACTCGATATGTGTCTATACGTTTGCGTCATACATAAAAGTGCGGTTGGTGGAGGATCCAATTTCGTTTGCCGAGAATTGCATGGAAGAGTTTTGTGCTACAGGCGGACGCCAAAGACTGGCGCAGTTCTCACATTGGAGGATGACGAAAGGGTTATTGCCTGTGGACCATTCCAGAGCGAAACTACTGTATTACTAAAGAGAAGAGATCACCAATCTCTTAAAACTTAATGGGTCAAAATGTAAGCTTATGTCTTTCTATCGCTCGTGCCCTAACCAGGCGACATACTTTCTCTATGGGATCTCCTTAGATAGATTAACCCAGGTTAACGATCTTGGTGTCCTATTAGATACTAAACTTAAATTTTCCGACCACATTTCTACGATGGTTAATAAAGCCAAGGGCGTGCTTGGCTTCATTAAAAGATGGTCTAAGGAATTCAATGACCCTTATATTACTAAAACTTTATACGTATCTTTAGTACGTCCAATTCTGAGTACGGGTCATGCGTCTGAAGCCCTCAGTATGGGGTTCATCAAGATCGCATTGAATCCGTTCAAAAGAATTTCTTGATGTTTGCACTTAGGGGACTCAACTGGGATGCAAATTTTCAACTCCCATCTTACTCCTTCTAATTAATTTACCTTCCCTAACCAATCGTAGAAAGATGCTGGGGGTCGTTTTCCTTTTATAACCTTATTAATGGTAATGTAGACAGCCAGCATCTACTAACACGACTAACATTTAACATTCCAAATAGACGTACTAGAAATTTTAGTCCCCTATTCCTAAGTTGTTGTAGATCTACGTATGCCCAGCATGAGCTTTTCAGGGTTTTATGTTCTGACTACAATGACTTATACTCCATTACTTCACTCTGCACGTCCACTTCTATCAAATCCTCAATTCTCACCTACCTTTCAGAGCAACAAACGAACTCTACTTTTTCCTCGTAATCTTTCTAAACTTTATTCTCTCGGGTCTATCCCCGCGATCCGAGCCGTACGATAAACGGCAGCGCCCCTCGGTCGGTTGGGCGGGAGGTGGGCTGTACGTTATGCAGTGGGAGCCGCGCGAAAAAAAAAAAAGAGCTTGGCCATCGTTTGGGCAGCTACGAAAACGGGGATAAAAGGATATCAAATCAAGATGATTATGATAGCTCTACAGCTTCAAGAGCTCCTTCGGGTAAATAATGCGTTAAGGCGTTTCAACTAGAGCAGTACGACTATGAGATAAGTTACCACAAGGTCAAACTAAACAATGTTGGGACTGTCTTTGCAGCCGATTGTGAACACATTCAGGAGTGCCAAGATGAAGAACAGCAGTGAGTGTGTCTGAATAGGGGCACTTTTTAAAAGAATAATACCAGCTCCAACAAACTCCCAGACTTCGCGGAGAAGGCGCCACTCACGTACCGCCATATTCTTTACTTGGTTAGGATTGAAAAGGTTGCGTCTTGGAAGCGTGAGTAAAAAGCTGACCCAGCTTAAAGTGGCAGGAAAAATTCTTACACAGGACCCATAGGGGTCTTGGGCAGTATGCTTGGATTTCACAAATCGACGGAGATGCCGGATAAGACGTGGAAGATGATGGTCAGCCATTTCGACGAAAAGGATCAGCGAACATAAGATAACTACAGTACATAAGTATAAGCGTCAACAGGGTACTCACCAACGTTTACCATCGTAAATTGTGCACAAGCCAAAAGATGTGTTCGAGCTGGTGTTGGAGCATTGAAAGACAGATTTTTTTTTTTTAATAAAATTGTATTTACTTATATTGCAGACAACTGTTACTATTTATAATAACTTATACTATAAAGATTCATAATTTCTAGCGCGTATTTACGTATGTAAGTTTACTGGAGTAACTTATTGCTTATGCCCGCTTTAATGTAAGAGTATCGGAGCTTTCGAGAGAAGAGCTAATCTTTGCTGAAGAACGTAGGGTAATCTTAAGAGATCTAATTTGTAATTGGTAGTCGATATTTGAAGATAAGAAGCGTCGATCATCGCCACGCACAAACATACAAATTCGCCCCATTGAGTGCAGACTTGCACAAATATATATTGTCAACAACGATTAGTTAAAACCCACGATATCAAAAGGAGACAACTAAATCTAAAACGCACTATATCAAAAGGGAACAAACAAATCTAAAACCCACCATATTAAAAGGAGAAACTCAACAGCTAGAGCAGACCTACTCAAGCGGAGATTACAATAAAAAAATAATAAAAAACACTAGATATTGCAAAACACCAAACAAGTTGTAAGTACAACTCCCCTTAATTAATTATTAAAAAATAAAATAAAAAATTATTCATACACACGTAAAGGTTATTGAAGGTTATAAATAACACATTGATGAGTGACAGTGGCAAAGAGATAGACGACTTATTATCAAGTTGGAAAATAATATTAAAAGGGACTAGACAATTAGAAACCGCAAGCAAAAAAAACGCGAAATCAGAAAACAAAACTAGTGAAATGGAGTTATGAGCAAACCAACTGAAAGCTATAGTAGAAAGTGCCGTTGTAGGGGCGCTTGCAAATCAAAAAGAATTATTTGACAAAAAATTACAAGCGATTAATGAGCGCATAGAAAAAATTTAAGGTGAACACCCCAGAAGTTGAAACTTACACAGATGCTAAAATTATACCAGGTGCAGTGTGTAATGAATCTCTGAGACATAGTAAAGTCGCTGCCAGACTTTAAGGGCGAAAGCGAAACCTATGCGTCGTGGAGAAAAGCGGCTCATGTCGCTTTTGAGGTTTATGAATCATACCTGGGGAGTTCAAAATATTATCAAGCCCTTGGTATTATACGAAACAAAATTAAAAACTCAGCAAGCAACGTGCTAACTTCGTTCAGCACACCGTTCAATTTTAAGGCAATAATTAATCGCCTTGACTTTACATACGCTGACAAAAGGCCCATCTACTTAATTGAGCACGAGTTGTCGACGTTGAGACAGGGTGATATGGCACTCACCGAATTTTATGATGAGGTCGAGAAAAAATGGACTCTGCTTACAAATAAGACTATAATGACATGCGATAAACCCTTGGCGATGTCGCTCAATGAAAAGTATAGGGCTGACGCGTTACGGGTATTTATAACAGGCACAAAGAAGTCATTGAGTTATATCCTGCTTGCCAAAGGAGCCAAGGACTTACCAACAGCCCTTGCTCTAGCACAGGAGGTTGAGTCAAATCACGAGCGTTATTAATGCGCACTGAACTACTCAAAAAACTTTCGGGACAAAGTTCCGAAGCTGGAGAAAAATACTAATAGCGATAGAAGCACTAATATGCCAGAAAAAACTCATATTTTAGTAAGCGCCAGTTTGTGCCCACTTTTGACAGCCAAGCAGGTCAAATACCAGTCCAGGCACCGACTCAGCTGTTTGATACTGACGTATCTATGTGAACCATTCGATCAAACCAACTCAGGCAAGCACCAATTTTGAACCAAGGTAACGTACCCCAACTTCAAAATGTTTGGCGAACTCAACAGCCACAACAACATAACCCAAGGCCTGTTCAGGCAAAAATTGGCTATGAACATATAAATAAAAGTCCAAATAGTGGCACTGTCAGGTTTACAGGACCGAAACATCAATAAGTGAACCATTTAGCCCAAGAAGAAGATCTAGAGGAGTCAGATGAAAATGATTATGAACAAGGGGCAACAGCAGCTGTTGAGGATATTGACCACGAACTTACAAATTATGACAATGTGCATTTTTTAGCCACAGGTCATTGCTACATAGAAAGATAGATAGCAGGGAAAACCATAAAAATCTTAATCGACACCTGCTCTTCAAAAAATGTATACAGCCTCACAGAACTTAAGTTCCGTCATGCAAGTTATCCTTTGCTTGCTCCCTCCCTTCACCAACTCTCATAATGGGTCGATTTAAAATAGCATTCTGGAACGCCAATGGGGCCTCCTCGAAGATCAACGAGATTATTGCCTTCATAGAACTCCATAACATCGACATCCTCA
Source organism: Drosophila merina (assembly GCA_035047645.1). Taxonomy (NCBI): domain Eukaryota; kingdom Metazoa; phylum Arthropoda; class Insecta; order Diptera; family Drosophilidae; genus Drosophila; species Drosophila merina. The sequence goes on from JAWNPH010000001.1 coordinate 46,153, forward strand.
TGTTGTCCGAGACGCACTTCAACACACGGTCCCGCTTTAGAATTCCCGGCTTCACCCTACACTCTTCCAACCACCCGGATGGTAGGCTGCACGGAGGAGCGGCAATTATCATAAGATCCACAATCTCCCATCAACCCTTCCTTACATTGTCGGAAGAACACATACAAGCAGTCGGCATTAAACTGTCTGAAAGCAGGGATCTTTCGATTTTGCCTCGGTCTTATGCCCCCCTGCCTACAGGAGGGCGGAGACAGACTTTCTGGCACTTTTTTCGCAACTCGGCAGAAAATACCTTGCTGCAGGGGACTGGAACGCCAAACATAGGTGGTGGGGCAACCACAGAATGTGTGCCAGAGGCAGGGTTTTTTTCTCTGCTTTAGCAGACGAGGGCATTGACATTGTAGCTACAAGCGAAGCTACCTGCTACCCCTACCGGGTGAGCGCCTCTCCCAACGCCATTGACTTTTAAAAGGCTTCAGACAGCAACAAATCCAGGTGAGAGCCCTCACTGAGCTTTCATCTGACCATCTCCCGCTTCTCTTTGAACTCGATGAGGAGGCCCAATACTTTCAGGGAACCCCTAGAACACTACCCCCGCATGCGAACGTTGCCCTATTTAAAGCACACATAAAGAATAATATCGTGCTCAATTCGCCTATCAACACTAGCGACGAGCTGGATGCTTATGTCGACTGCTTCACTGCTACTGTCATTGAGGCAGGACGCCAGGCTACTCCTTCACCACGTCAAGTAAGCCCGAAAACTGTTAGTAGACCAATACTAAATCCGGAGGTAAGAGCTCTTCTGAACCTCAAAAGACACCTCAGGAGGCGTTTAATAGCAACAGGAGATCCTGCAACTAAGCAGTCCCTCTCAAGTGTCACAAACAGACTGCGTCGGATGCGTCGGATTCAGGGAGCCGGCCCTGACAATTGCAGCGACTTCTCAGTATGGAAGCTAACGAGAGGAATAAAGAGGCAGCCGCTCTGCCAATCGCCCGTCTTGGGACACTGTGGCCTGTGGCTGAAAACAGATTGTGACAAAGCGAACGCATTTGCAGAGCATTTGTTTTCCACTTTCACCCCTTCTGTTTGACGGACGACTCCCACAGAGAAGAAGTCGCTAGCTTTTTGGATGTGCCTAATCTACCTATCCTTCCCATAAAACATACCACGCCGCAAGAAGTCACTCTGCAATTAGAGGGCCTCCAACTGAAGAAGACACCTGGACTCGATGGTATTGAAAACTGTGCAGCCAAATACCTTCCTCACAAAGGAGTTATGGCATTAGTTAAAATTTATAATGCTATGCTAAGATTAGGGCACTTCCCTAAGCAATGGAAGCGTGCGAGGATCGTTATGATACCCAAACCCCGGCAAACCTCCAACGCAGATAGACTTCTACCGCCCAATCTACTTCCAACCTTTTCTAAGGTTTTTGAACGCATTCTGATGAAACGATTGATGGATCTGCCGCAGGTATCAGGATACATACCCCAACATCAATTTGGCTTCAGGAAGTCACACGGTTGCCCGGAACAAGTCCACCGTCTAGTCAATCGCGTAACGCACGCCCTTGAGTCCAAGCTCTACACGGTGGCAGTCTTCCTCGATGTCAAGCAAGCTTTTGATAAGGTATGGCACGAGGGTCTACAATATAAACTCAAGGCTCTTTTTCCAGGTCCCCACTATAATATCCTGAGATCCTTCATTACCGATCGGACTTTCGAGGTGGCAGTGAGAGACTCTCTATCGAGAATGCTGGCCATGAACGTAGGAGTTCCTCAAGGAAGTGTACGCGGACCCTTTTTGTACACCCTATACACAGGAGATATGCCAGTTCCGTCCCCCAGTGCTCCCAGTGCTGAGGTACTACTGGCTACATACGCCAATGATACAGCCATGCTTGTGTCTCATATGTTTTTGCCAACGGCCTCGAGATGCAGTACAAGAATGGCTGCACGACATTGAAACCTGGGCAGCCAAGTGGAATACTGCCATCAATTGTGCTAAGTCCGCTTGTGGGTTGATAGGCAACGTCAATTCCCACTGTGTCCTGGGAGTCCACCTGGTTAGGAAACTCATCTGGCGGGCCCATATCACAGCGGTCAAGGCCAAGTGCCTTTTAAAGATAAAAAAACTGGACTGGCTCCTACGGTCTAGCAAACTACAATTCCTAACTAAAGTGCTACTCATCAAGGTAGTACTAAACCCAACTTGGACCTATGCCATGCAAGTATGGCGTACGGCCTCCAAGCACCAGCTTGACAGGCTGAAAACCGTCCAGACACGTGCTGCTCGGCTTGCATCCGGGCTCCCTTTGTACGTCTCCAACCACGCTATCCTAAGGGATCTCCGAACTACTCTGATTGGTGATCAGATCAACCTCCACAGCAGCCGATACGCAGAGAAATTGGAAACACACCCAAACTCTCTGGCAAGTGATCTCGCCAATGCTCTCAGCATCCGTCGTCTGAAAAGGATCCACCCCTCTGATCTTCCTACCCGTATAATATCATAAGATTATAAATCCCGCCAAACTCATAAATGTATAAAATGTATTAAATGTAATAAATGTATTAAATGTTAAGTGTAAGTTAGTTAAGTGTTAATGCAGCAAAATATAATCATCCATTTCCCTCGTCTGGTTACATTCAGAAGGCTCTGAACTGATTCCGACGCTAAATAAAAAAAAAAAAAAAAAAAAAAAAACTTAAGTACATAACGCCGGTACAAAAAGAGTTTTTAGTTAAGTCTCTTCATGGTTGCAACACGGTGAAATATAAATGCTTTGTTGAACTTTTCAACAAGACTATTCACCTCTTCATTCTACCGGACCTCTCAAGCTTTAACGCTATATTAGGATTTGACACACTAGCGCAGATGAATGAAAATTTGGACTTGAAAAATAAAATATTAAAAATCAACAACTCAGTCGAACCACTTAAATTTGTAAAATGCAATAGCGTTAATTTTTCTGATATAAAGGACATCGTAGTACCAAACCAGATAGCCGAAAAATTCCACACAATGTTTAAAGACCGATTGGGTGTCTTTGCAGTCCCAGAAGAGGCACTGCCATTTAACACCAATATTATTGCTACCATACGGACGGAAGATGACCAACCGGTATAGTCAAGACTTTATCCATACTCCATGGGAGTAGCAGATTTTGTAAACGAAGAGGCAAAAGCGTAGTTAAAAGACGGAATTATTCGACCTTCGCGCTCACCCTACAACAATCCGGTTTGGGTACTCGACAAAAAAGGTACAGATGAAAAGGGAAATAAGAAAAAAAAGGATGGTTATAGACTTTCGGAAGCTAAACGCAAAGACAGTGGATGACAAACACCCGGTGCCAAATGTTGTATTTAGACTTTCCTTCGGCCTTAAAAATGCTCCCAGTATGTTTCAATGTGCCATAGATGACGTACTCAGGCCCCAAATAGGAAAGTCTTTTTTTGTTTACGTTGATGACGTTGTTATTTTTTCTGAACGACTTGAAGGCCATCTGAATCATATTTGTTGGGTACTAGATAGACTACGTAAAGCCAACATGAGGGTGTCTAAGGAGAAATCGAACTTCTTTAAGCAAAGTGTCGAATATTTGTGATTCATAGTATCCAAAGACGGCATCACAACAAATACTAAAAAAGTAGAGGCTATCCATAACTATGAAGAACCCACAAATTTGTTCAACGTTAGATCCTTTTTAGGGTTAGCAAGCTATTACCGCTGCTTTATAAAGGACTTTGCTTCAATAGCTCGACCTTTGAATGACATCCTCAAAGGGGAAAACGGAAAAGTTTCCGCCACTCGTTCTAAAAAATCCACTCGTTCTAAAGAGATACCTATTATTTTAGACGATAAGCAACGCTTATCGCTGTGAATTTTAGAAACTTAAGAATATCTTAGTGTCCGAAAATGTAATGCTACCCTACCCAGACTACACAACGCTTCAGCTCTTGGCCTGAGCGCGGTTTTATCACAAAACGGAAAGCCTATTACGATGATATCTAGATCCTTAAAAGGTAGAGAGCTTGGTTTCGCAACAAACGAACGATAGCTCCTAGCCATTGTATGGGCTTTAAAAACATTAAAGGACTATCTGTATGGCGCTAAACATCTGAATATTTACACAGACCACCAATCATTAACATTTGCCGTGTCAGATAAAAACACAAATGCTTAAATCAAAAGGTGGAAGGCATTTATAGATGAGCACAATGCAAAAATTTTTTATAAGTCAGGGAGAGAGAACCATGTTGCAGATGCACTATCCAGGCAGGTCAAATATGGCAACCATACATAAATAAATTTTGCTTTCATACACAATCGAAACAGTCGACAAGCCGGTCAATTGCTTTAGAAACCAAATAATAATAGAAGAAAGCACAGCGGATAATACTCGCACCTTTATTAAATTTTTTATATATAGTGAATGCAATATACCGCGAATTGCCCGTACTGGCATTCATCCAGAACAGACTTATAGAAGAGTTCCCGGCAACGACTTTCCGGCATACACAAAAGCTGGTGACCGACATTTATAACAAAGGGGAACAAAAAGAAATAGTAGCCATTGAACACAGCAGAGCGCACAGGGCAGCGCAAGGAAGTGTTAAACATATTCTACAAGATTATTTATTCCCAAAAATGTCGCAGCTGGCAGCCAGTATAGTAGGTAACTGCCTGGATTGCCAAAAAGGCAAATATATACGTCATCCGCAAAAACATGTCCTTGGGAGAACACAATGATATTTTCTCTACGGACAGGAGATATTTCTTCTCAAAATTTGCAGTCGTTCAACCCATAGGTTCCAGAACGATAGCCGACATAGAGCCTGCAATAATGCAGTTAATGAACCCCTATCCAAACTTAAAGACAATATTTTGCGACAATGAGCCACCTATTAACTCTGAGTCAATTAGGTCACTCTTACGAGGGCGGGTCAATAAGTCCGTGACTATTTGAATGAAACACAGGTTTTTAGATAAAAAGTTATTTTATTTTTCAACGTAGTCTCCTTTGAGCTCTATACACTTAGCCCAACGTTTCTCCAATTTTTTTTATCCCTTCCAAAAAATATGATTTGTCGAGGTCTTCAAAATAGGCATTTGTTTGTGAGGTGACTTCGTCATTGGAGGCAAATCTCTTTCCGCCGAGCCATTTTTTCAAGTTTGGGAACAAGAAATAGTCACACCTGGCTAGATCGGGTGAATAGGCCGGATGAGGGAGCAATTCGTAGCCCATTTCATGGAATTTTGCCATGGAAACTGCACATGTGTGCACCCGTGCATTGTCCTGGTGGAAAAGAACGTTTTTCTTGCCTCATCGAATCGACCCAATAAGTTGCTGTAATATTCACCATTGATTGTTTTTCCTTTTTGAAGGTAGTCAATGTGGATAATACCGCGTGCATCCCAAAAAACAGTCGCCAAGACTTTATTGGCTGACAAACCCAACTTTGCCTTCTTTGGCGCCGATTCACCCCGAAAAAACTCACTGTTTTGACTGCTGTTTGGTCTCCGGTATGTTGTCCACGTTTCGTCCACGGTTACGAAACGGAGCAAAAACTCGTTCGTATTGCGATTGAATAACGCTAAACATTCCTGCGAAATTGTCACACGGTTGCATTTGTGGTCGATTGTGAGCAAACGCGGCACCCATCTTGCGGAAAGCTTTCTCATACCCAAATGATCATTCAAAATTGAAACCACTGAGCCATGTGAAATGCCTACGGCTTCCACAATCTCTCTCACATTTAATCGCCGATCGGCTAAAATCATATCGTGGATTTTTTCAATTGTTTCGGATGTGGAAACCTCAACTGGGCGTCAAGAACGTTCGGCATCTTCCGTGCTTGTACGGCCACATCGGAATTCAGTAAACCACTTTTTTACAATGGAAATGGATGGTGCAGAGTCTCCATAATATTTATCAAACTTGGCCTTGGTTTGCGTAATGGATTTTTTCCTCAAAAAATAATGCTTAATGAACACATGAAATTAACTTTTTTCCACTTTCTTCTCAGTCAACGCGGTAGTCTGATATTAACGGCTGTCAAAAACAAACTAAATGTCGCAGCTTGTTCAATTTTTGACAAGAGTCAACTGACAGATGACTGTTGACGGTAGCAGTGTTACCATTTCAATTAAGAGGCGGGAAATTCAAAAAGTCACGGACTTATTGACCCGCCCTCGTATCAAATCAGTTCAATGTTCAAGTAGAAAATTCACCACCCTATCATAGTACCTCAAATGGACAGGTGGAAAGGTTTCACAGCACACTGTTAAAAATAGCACGATGCCTAAAACAAGAAAAAGGCATAGTTGATACGGTAAATCTCATTCTTCAAGCAACCGTGGGATAGAACAGAACTTTCCAGGTCGAAGACACTGTCTTTTTAAAGCAAAACAAACGACTCGGAAATAAACTTACCCCACGCTACAAAGAGGAATAATTTGAAGCAGACATTGGGACAAGTGTCTTAGTAAAGGGGAGACTAGTACATAAAGATAATTTACGTTAGGATTATTATTTTCTTTGTTTAAGTCCGTGAATTATATTTCAGTAGTGTCAACGTGCCAAAAGGTTATTTACCTAATCATTTATTAAATTTAGACAACTACTCCAAACTTTCAGTACAATATAAAGAATCGTCAATTCCTTAGGTACAGCCTAAAAGTAAATCTTGAACGACCGTCTCTAATGATTTCAAAAACTTTAAATTCGCGCAACAGGAACCTTTCGACCAAGAATTAAGCAGCAAAAGATCAATAGACATTCCAATTATAAAGCACAGCCTACAAAACTATAACTCAGAATAAACAAGTGAGAAAAGTTATCTTCGGCTTGGCGAAGATGGTATACCCTTGAAAACAAAAAAGTTTTCCATACAAAGCCTTGTTTTCATATCGATCATTTGTATTGCAGCTATATCATATAGTAGTCCGATCCGGACCAAACTTTCACAAATCGTGTATGGCTATGTCAAATAAATAAATGTTGAATTCAGTTGCAATAGGTTGGAAAACAAAAAAATTTTTCATACAAAGACTTGTTTTCATATCGGTCGTTTGTATGGCAGCTATATGATATAGTGGTCCGATCCGACCGATTCTTAAACTTGATCTGCGTGCAACAAAAATAATGATCTGGTAAACATTTCAAAACGCTAGCTTTAAAACTACTGTCTATTTTTTGCATAGAAACAGACGGACATGGCTATATCGACTCGGCTGTTGATGCTGATCAAGAATATATATACTTTGTGGGGTCGGAGATGCTTCCTTTAATGCGTTACACATTTCTGGACAAAATTATAATACCCTTTTTCAAGGGTATAAAAACAAAAACGAATAGTGTTATTAATGGCCTTCTTCATCCTATTTTTATACATAATAAAAAAACAAATTCAATCAACGAGTGTTGTACTTTATTATATATTATCACTATTATTAACTACCAATGTACTTGAAGTTTATGTTTTTTGTATTCTATAATAAATTAAGCAAAGCGTTAAAGAAAGCTCTTAAATCTTACTGTCAGAAACGACATATCCGATTGCGGCAACCGGAGAGAACAAATCAACAATTCAATCACAAAAATAGCTCTCCGCCACCAACTACTCTATCCAACGTGCCAATTGTGACGACACTACAAGACCACCAAGGCCAACGTCAACGAGGCACGGATCACCAGTCAACAGTAAATTTGTCAAGACTGAGGAAAGCCTTCATCTTAGTAAGGGAGGAGTTAACTGGAGTAACTTACTTATTGCTTATGCCCGCTTCAATGTAAGAGTATCGGAGCTTTCGAGAGAAGAGCTAAGCTTTGCTGAAGAACGTAGGGTAATCTTAAGAGATCTAATTTGTAATTGGTAGTCGATATTTGGAGATAAGAAGCGTCGATCATCGCCACGCACAAACATACAAATTCGCCCCATTAAGTGCAGACCGCATTTATTATATTATTTATACTTGCACAAATAAATATTGTCAAAAACGATTAATTAAAAATTGTATATACTTAAACCTAATTAGGGAGTCTAGAGGCATGAATTCATTTAATAAATTAAGTTATATATCTGCTTGGCAGATCTGTAGGGTGAATGCGCTGGAGCCTCCTTTTCGCCCTCAGTCCCATTACACGTCTACTCGTTAAGAGTTTTCGAGCCAACTGGTTCGGGTGGTTTCCCAATTTATTTACGTACGCGGTTGCTTGTTTTTTATGACATCGCCAATCCTTGGTACCTTTAGCTATTGTTCAATGTCTTTGTTGCGAATGTACCAAGCCGCTCCATATAGTTAGGCAAGATTTGCGACTGCGCCACACGAATTTTGTTGAGGTGCGACTTTGCGGCGATGCCATACACTTGGATGCCATATTTCCAAATAGAAGCCAAGACAACCTTATAAATTTTGGCCTTGCTGAAAACCGAAAGCTTGTTTCCAGGCCTAAGGATCCAAGCCATGCTGTTCGCCTTTGTTTTGAGCCGCCGAGTTACATCCGTTACATGGCGTTGAAATGTAAGTCGCTTATCCAGAGATTTTTTTTTTTATTTTTTTTTCACTTATTAAATCCTCTTGATTAAGAACTAACAATAAGTTTAAAAATCTTAACTATTACAATTTTTCCTAACAGTTGTTTTATTTTTCCAACTGTTCTGAGATTAAATGTCCGTAAAAATTTCTTCGTTGGGTTTGTAGGTCCTTTCGTCGGAGACGGGAACGACTGCTCAGCTGGCTTAGATTTCTCGATAGGTGGTTGGGGTGCGAGGAAAGCTTGCAATGATATTTTTCCATAAGTTCTGTGATTGCATTGATGACTGGGGGAATATTTAAGTCTCTTTGGATGTTTTCGTTCCGAACGTACCACGGTGCCCCAGTGATGGTTCTCAGAATCTTTGATTGTGCTCGCTGTATGATGTCAATATTGCTGTTGCTGGCGTTGCCCCATAGCTGTGCACCATAGGTCCAGATGGGTTTCAATACTGCATTATAGAGTATGACCTTGTTGTCGAGGCTGAGCGGAGAGCCAGCGTTGATGAGCCAGAGTAAGTTGCTGGCTTTGAGCTTAAGATGGGTTTTTTTAGCTTCAATGTGCCTGCGCCATGTGAGTCTTCTGTCAAGGTGTACTCCTAGGTACGTTACCTCATCAGCTTTCGGGAATGGTATGTTGTTCAACAAAAGTGGTGGGAAATCTGTCTGTTTAGCGTAAATGTCACGTGCTTTCAGTTTTCCTTGTTTACTTTTATTCGCCAGTCAGAGAGCCACTTCTCAGTGTCTATGAGGTGCAATGCCAGCTGTGCTGTAGCTTGCATTGGGGACCTTGAACGGCTAAGGATAGCTGTATCGTCGGCAAACGTGGACACTGTTAGCCGACTATTTGTAGGAATGTCAGCGGTATAGATGAGGTAAAAAGTTGGCCCAAGAACGCCGCCTTGAGGGACTCCGGCCTTAATTTCGTGGTCAGTGGAAGTAGCAGTGTTGCACTGCACTGCAAACTTTCTGTTATATAGGTATAACTTTAGAAGTTTGTGTGTTCTTTCGGGTAGAGATGTTTTAACTTTAAACATTAGGCCGTCTAGCCAGACTCTGTCGAATGCTTGGGATACGTCTAGAAATACGGCTGTACAGTATTCTCGATTTTCAAATGCAGTTCTTATCTCCGCTGTTATTCGATTCACCTGTTCAATGGTTCCGTGGCTTTCGCGAAAGACAAATTGATGGGCTGGGATTATATTGTTGGCTCTCAGGTGTGGATTCAGTCGGATTGGCAGGCATTTTTCGAATAGTTTCCATACACATGAAAGTGGACTTATCATTATCATTATAATAATCGATCTCTTCCATCGTTGTGGAAAGTAGCCAAGTTTTGTAATGGCATTAAAGAGCTGCGTTAGGTAGCAAACTGCAGAATGTGGCAGCTCGATGATCATTTCCGGGGTAATAAGGTCGTAGCCGGGGGATATTTTCGGGCTGAGATTTTCTTTAATTCTGTTAGATATTTCTTTTGGACGAAACACAATTGGGGTAACAGTTTGCGGTTGAAGACGGTAGCGCAAATGTGCTAGTAGCCTCGTTTGGCGTAAATACATTTTGTAGGTGAGCGGCAAATGTGGTGGCTCTGTCTGCATCACTACGTGCCCAGCCGCCTGAGGAATTCCTTATGGGCAAAACGGTTTCAGTCGGTGGGCGAAGAGATGGGTGGGATCTCCACAGTGACCTATGTTTAATACCTGTTGGTGAAAGTTGCTCTATATATCGGCTCTGAGCGTATTCTTTCTCTTGTTTCAGAGCGTTGGTCAGCTTCCGTGTGGCTATTCTTAGCTTTTGTTTTGCAGATGGTGATCTGGAAGATTGCCATTCTCTACGTAGGCGTCGTTTTGCGTGGACGAGTTGCTCGATTTGTGCGTTAGTCTTATTCGGATTAATTGTAACGTTTGTGGTTTTAGGTGTTGCATTTCGAGCTGCTTTCGTAAGAATGGAATCCAGTGTTTCTGTGCAGCTCTCTATATCAGGTTCAGTGTTGAGTTTTGGGTTTAGCTCAATGTGTGAACTTATATATTTTTTATACCTTAGCCAGTTCGTTTTGTGCGAAGTCTGTCTGTAAGCTGTTTTTACATTTTCTGCGTACCGGCTGAGATGAATTAATACAGGCGAGTGATCAGATGACAGATCTGGCAAACATTCAGCTCTAACCAAACTGTAAGAAATATTTTTCGTGACTGCGTAGTCAATCAAGTCAGGCAGCTTACTGAGTTCTGATGGCCAGTATGTGGGACTCCTAGAGGAAACATGATCAAGTTTATTAGTGGCTTTAATTATAGCCTTAAAAAGCTGTTTTCCTTTTGGATTCACAAGGCGCGATCCCCAGTGAGTATGTTCAGCATTGTAGTCGCTTGCTGCAATGAAGTTTGGTCCTAGTGCATGGAAGAAATCCAGGAATTGAACTTTCAATATTGAAACAAGTAAGGTAGCAGCAGTCGAGTTTCCCGATTGCAAAACACTTGTACCTTTAGACATGCTTACAATTTATTTATTTAATATCAATAAATAATTGAAACAATATTCTACCATATTAGAAAAGAGTACCATAACAATCTAAATTTGGTATGATTTTGGTTATGAAAATAAGTTTCGTGGTTATGAAAATAAGATTCGTGTGTCATAAAGCCATACACATTTCGCTGTCAACGTCGCAGTCGGCGTCGCGCAATGCGTGTTTTGCTGCGCTTCTGCTTCCCTTGCCATAGATTTTGCATGTGGCATAACTTCCGTGTTTCTTATCCGATTTGGTTCAAATTAGATAGCTTTTATAAGCACCAACGCATATGCCGATAAGTTAATGCATAGCATTAGGTTAATAATTGTGGGCGTGGCAGTTTTTTGCGTTTGGGGGGGAGCGTGGTCGTAGCAGTTTTTTGTGGAGTGGGGGATGATATTAAAATAAAACAACAAACTTGTACTGCGTATGGTAATTACCTATCCAACGATATATGGCACATGTCTGTAGCTCTAGTAGTTTCTGAGATCTAGGCGTTGATACGGACGGACAGACGGACATGGCTATATCGACTCGGCTATTGATGCTGATCAAGAATATATATACTTTATGGGGTCGGAGATGCTTCCTTCTGCTTGTTACATACATACACATGTTCATTTGCACCATTTTATGAAACCCTTTTCACCCATTTTTAATGGGTACATGGCAGTATACGGCCGCTAGTGTGACGTGAGTGTTGTCCTCCAGCTGTATATTGATAAATGTGGCCTGAAGATGAATTTCAGCAAACTCTTTGTAAAAGTGGTGCTTCATACGGTCCTTAATTAGAATACCGGTCCCACCGTGTGCTCTACCATCGGAGTGATTTGTACAATAGAAGTGGTAATATCTTACTCGAAAATTGTGTTTGCTTGTAAGATGAGTTTCCGAAAGAAGCATTACGTCGATATGCTTCTCATGTAGGAATTGAGCTAGCTCAAGTTTGCGCTGTGAAACGCCATTGGCGTTCCACGTAGTATGCGTAAGGTAGCCATTATTTATTTTGATTGTTGGGAGACAAGCATTTGTATCAATAGGTTTTGATTACGCATCATGTCTTGAATGGTGGTTTGTATAAATGCCATAAATTCCATCATGCTCTGTTGTAAGGCTTGCATCATAGCTTCAGTTTTCGTTTCTTGCTGCTCAGATGGCTCATAGTTTTGTTGTGTGTCTTCAATTTTGTGTGTTCTTCATGTGAGGTTTGGGAGTTTTGGGTTGGAAGTGTCATACCTGATTTTAAAACGTTTGCAAAACTTATCTTTTTAGTCCTTGGTATAGTCCAGGGAGCAATACTTGTTGGTTTCGAAAAAAGTAATTTTGGATTTGTTTCCGATGGTGTCAGCGTAGCTGTTCCTTGGTGTATCCGTGCCGTGTTCATTCTTTTATGGTACATTCGCAGAGCAGGTTCTAAAACCAGCTAAACTTATGGCCCAGACAGAGCAAGCTTAAAGCTTAAGCTTTACCAGCTGATCGCCACGCGGGCTACCAGATGGCAGGCGCGGCGATAAAATATAAATGAAGATTTGATTTAAATTGCACAGACAACTAAATCACTTAGTTTGCACTTTCTGCACTCGCAGATTAATAAGAATATTGCCACAAACGTGGACTTGTCCATATAACTCAGAGTGAGTCTTTATTGAAGTGGTACAAGAAAAAGTGAACCGAAAAACAAACGCGTCCTACTCATACGAGAGCTCAGGCGATCAAATAAAGTTTTAAGCAATTGCTAGACGACATGGACAATCCTTCGCCAATACACCAATTGACTTCGACACAATGGAGACAATTGCTGACTTCGGCTCACAACTAATGCGCGCTAGTAAGCAAGCATTCTCTCGTAACGGCGGATCATGCGAATACCCAGCCATCTCCGCCCCATGGGATCTCACAACTTGTACTACAACTAGTACAACGACTTCAAGCATCTCCACAATGTCAACGCAGTACAACTCCACACCGACCCTAAATCGTAGTGTGTGCTCTACTACAATTAGCAAATGCCCAATCAATGTGGCTGTAAGCACCTCACCGATCTCCCCTGTTCGCCTCAGTGGATGGCAAGATGTATCTTTCCCCCAAAATAACCCGTAAAAGGGCAGTCCCTCATAAGGAGGACAATGTCCACAAAAATCGTTTCCAGGAGCTAACTGATAACGAAGACATAGAACCCTCTACCTCGCAAGCAGCGGTCAGTCGTGCCGAAGAGAAGCGTAGAAACACCCTGAAGCCCGCAAATACTAATATACCTGTTCCTTTCGCCCCCTCACTACTTAGCCGTAAAGCTAAAATACCAAGAATCACGGTCCCCGGCGTGGTTAACTTTCCGGAATTTGCCAAAGAACTCGACGCCCTCATTGGACCCACTTTCACAGTAAAATCGTTAAACTCAGGTGACTGTGCTATACAGTGCAACTCATCTGACGACTACAGAATTGTGGCCCGTCACTTCCGCGAAAAGGGTACACTCTTTCACCACCACCAGCTACCTGAAGATCGGCCCTTCCGCATTGTCATGCGCAACATTCATCACGGTGTTCCGTCGGAAGACATTACCGAATGCCTGCTGAAAGAAGGTCACCACGTCCTCCGCATCTACACCCCTCTCAACAAGATAACGAAACGCCCACTGAACATGAGGTTCATCGACCTCAAAAAAGACGAGAGTAACAACCTCGTAAAAAACTTCTCTGCTGTCTGCAGACACAAAATTAGCTGGGAGAAGCCGCGTAAACAAACCGAGCCTGTCCAATGCCTTAGGTGCCAGGAATACGGGCACACCAAGGCATACTGCACCCGACACCACATATGCAGGCAGTGCGGAAGGAACCATCCAACGGCTGAATGCAATCTCGGACCGGACGATCCTAAATGCTGCTACCACTGTGGCAACTCTCACGCAGCCAACTTTAAGGGTTGCAAAAAATATCTGCAAATTAATTTTAAAAATAAGCAGCAGCAGAAGATTATTCCATCACCTCCTCCAAGTACTACCCCTACCTTTGGCAAGCAAACTTACGCGAGCGTAGCGAGTATTAATAATTCGGTCGCCCAAATCGGACAGCCCAGTATACCACCAGCTTACAACCCGCACCCCCCGGCCACCAGCACAAACCATAATTTGGATGCAAACCATAATTATCTCGAAGATCGACAGGGTAATGTCAACTATTGATTCCGTCATGCAAGTTATCCTTCGCTTGCTCCCTCCCACCACCACCTCTCATAATGGGTCGATTTAAAATAGCATCCTGGAACGCCAACGGGGCCTCCTCGAAAATCATCGAGATTATTGCCTTCATAGAACTTCATAACATCGACATCCTCATGTTGTCCGAGACGCACTTCAACACACGGTCCCGCTTTAGAATTCCCGGCTTCACCCTACACTCTGCCAACCACCCGGATGGTATGCTGCACGGAGGAGCGGCAATTATCATAAGATCCACAGTCTCCTATCAACCCTCCTTTACACTGTCGGAAGAACACATACAAGCAGTCGGCATTAAACTGTCTGAAAGCAGGGGATCTTTCGATTTTGCCTCGGTCTTATGCCCCCCTGCCTACAGGAGGGCGGAGACAGACTTTCTGGCACTTTTTTCGCAACTCGGCAGAAAATACCTTGCTGCAGGGGACTGGAACGCCAAACATAGGTGGTGGGGCAACCACAGAATGTGTGCCAGAGGCAGGGTCTTGTCCTCTGCTTTAGCAGACGAGGGTATCGACATAGTAGCTACAGGCGAAGCTACCTGCTACTCCTACCGGGTGAGCGCCTCTCCCAACGCCATTGACTTTGGCATATCAAAAGGCTTCAGACAGCAACAAATCCAGGTAAGAGCCCTCACTGAGCTTTCATCTGACCATCTCCCGCTTCTCTTTGAACTGGATGAGGAGGCCCAATACTTTCAGGGAACCCCTAAAACACTACCCCCGCATGCGAACCTTGGTCTTTCAATTCGCCCATGAACACTAGCGACGAGCTGGATGCATATGTAGACTGCTTCACTGCTACTGTTATTGAGGCAGGACGACAGGCTACTCCTTCACCACGCCAAGTAAGCCCGAAAACTTTTAGTAGATCAATACTAAATCCGGAGGCAAGAGCTCTTCTGAACCTTAAAAGACACCTCAGAAGGCGTTTAATAGCAACAGGAGATCCTGCAACTAAGCAGTCCCTTTCAAGTGTCACAAACAGACTGCGTCGGATGCTTGCCAAAAACCACCAGGAAAACTTCAACAGCCTACTTCAGGGAGCCGGCCCTGACAATTGCAGCGACTTCTCAGTATGGAAGCTAACGAGAGGAATAAAGAGGCAGCCGCTCTGCCAATCGCCCGTCTTGGGACACTGTGGTCTGTGGCTGAAAACAGATTGTGACAAAGCGAACGCATTTGCAGAGCATTTGTTTTCCACTTTCACCCCCTTCTGTTTGACGGACGACTCCCACAGAGAAGAAGTCGCTAGCTTTTTGGATGTGCCTAATCTACCTATCCTTCCCATAAAACATACCACGCCGCAAGAAGTCACTCTGCAATTAGAGGGCCTCCAACAAAAAAAGAAACCTGGACCCGATGGTATTGACAACCGGGCAGCCAAACACCCTCACAAAGGAGTTATGGCATTAGTTAAAATTTATAATGCTATGCTAAGATTAGGGCACTTCCCTAAGCAATGGAAGCGTGCGAGGATCGTTATGATACCCAAACCCCGGCAAACCTCCAACGCAGATAGACTCCTACCGCCCAATAAGTCTACTTCCAACCTTTTCTAAGGTCTTTGAACGCATTATGATAAAACGATTGATGGATCTGCCGCAGGTATCAGGATACATACCCCAACATCAATTTGGCTTCAGGAAGTCACATGGTTGCCCAGAACAAGTCCACCTTCTAGTCAATCGCGTAACACACGCCCTTGAGTCCAAGCTCTACACGGTGGCAGTCTTCCTCGATGTCAAGCAAGCTTTTGATAAGGTATGGCACGAGGGTCTACAATATAAACTCAAGGCTCTTTTTCCAGGTCCCCACTATAATATCCTGAGATCCTTCATTACCGATCGGACTTTCGAGGTGGCAGTGAGAGACTCTCTATCGAGAATGCTGGCCATGAACGTAGGAGTTCCTCAAGGAAGTGTACGCGGACCCTTTTTGTACACCCTATACACAGGAGATATGCCAGTTCCGTCCCCCAGTGATCCCTGTGGCTGGGGGACTACTGGCTACATACGCCGACGACACAGCCATGCTTGCGTCTCACATATCACTGCAAACGGCCTCGAATGCAGTACAAGAATGGCTGCACGACATTGATGCCTGGGCAGCCAAGTGGAATACTGCCATCAATTGTGCTAAGTCCGCTTGTGTGACCTTCGCGCTCCGTCCCGGCACCTGCGCTGGCCTATCATTCAACGGTGGGTTGATAGGCAACGTCAATTCCCACTGTTACCTAGGAGTTCACCTGGATCGGAAACTCATCTGGCGGGCCCATATCACAGCGGTCAAGTCCAAGTGCCTTTTAAAAATGAAAAAAATAGACTGGCTCCTACGGTCTAGCAAACTACAACTCCAAACTAAAGTACTACTCATCAAGGTATTACTAAACCCTACTTGGACCTATGCCATTCAAGTATGGGGAACGGCCTCTAAGCACCAGCTTGACAGGCTGAATACTGTCCAGACACGTGCTGCTCGGCTCGCATCCGGGCTCCCTTGGTACGTCTCCAACCACGCTATCCTAAGGGATCTCCGGATTACTCTGATTGTTGATCAGATCAACTTCCTCAGCAGCCGATACGCGGAAAAATTGGCATCACACCCAAACTCTCTGGCAAATGATCTCGCCAATGCTCTCAGCATCCGTCGTCTGAAAAGGATCCACCCCCTCTGATCTCCCTACCCGTATAATATCATAAGATTATAAATCCCGCCAAACTCATAAATGTATAAAATGTATTAAATGTTATAAATGTATTAAATGTTAAGTGTAAGTTTGTTAAGTGTTAATGTAGCAAAATTATAAACCTCCATTTCCCCCGTCTGGTTGCATTCAGAAGGCTCTGAACTGATTCCGACGATAATAAAAAGAAACAAAAAAAAAAAAAAAAAACTCTTTTGTGGAGACGGGTTTTCAGCTCTTTGTAGATTGGACAGCCTCTGTAGTTTGCTGTGTGATTACCCCCACAGTTACCGCACTTTTTCGCGCTTGCATTTTCTTTGTTAGCTTGGCAGTGTGTGGAGATGTGAAGATCTCCACAGACTACACACACTGGGCGAAGGACAGGAGCGTTACGTTTATGCGACTCTTCTACTGTAATCCTACGGTGCAGAAGGAGCTGAAGCTTATAAATTTAATGAACCTGTTTTTTTTTAGATGCTTGTTTTCTGATTCAAGCTTGTTCAAACTTAAAGAGTGGTTGCGGCTGCCTGTTTCTGTTTTTGATATTGTGTACGCTTTTGACGCAAAATCCCTTTTCCTTTAGCGCCTCAGCTATCTCTTCGGGCTTTACATCAGGCTCAATGCCTTTCAGTACTACTTGTAGACCCTTGCTACTTTTAAGCTGGTAGGTGTAAAAGCATGTTTTATTTGCAGTAAGATGGTTTGTGACTTTTCTGTAGTTTTCCTCCGTTTTCGTTTGAAGTTTGATTTCATTAATAGTACCTCTTATGAGGGGTATTATATAAAAGCTATCTTTTCCAATAAGGCCAATCAAAGAATTTACCAAACCGTTTGTGCTCTTCTCGCGGATGTAAATTGGGGGGGGGGCTTTATTTTCTTTGGTTCGTTATCGATGGATTTCAGTGGCACGTTCTCGTTGGTATCTGCCAGCAAAGCGAATCTGTTGTTATTTGCGGGCGCTTCATTGTTGATCGAGGTAGTATTGTCGCGTATATTTTCCATCTTGTTTTCTGTTTCGAAATTTTTAGGGCTAAGCTTCCGCTTTATTGTAATGTAGCGGTCCAGTCCAGTCTGTGAGGCCGACCCAACTTTTTTGTTTGCGTTTTGTTTTGCTAGTTGTGCAGCAGTGCCGTTTGGCTCTTGGGCTTTTGTTTTTTGTTTTCGCTGACTCAGTAAGAGCGTTAGCGGGTGCAGCCAATAGCGAAGTAGAGCGGGCTGTCGGTATTGCTCCAGTTGTTGTTGTTGCAGATAGCGGAGCTTGTGTCGGAGCTAGAAGTGCGGGAGAGCAAGAGCGCGTTCTTTCTTTATTTGTTGGTACAAGAAGGTTCGTTGGGTTATGGGTTATTGGCCGCTCGTTGTCTTCGTTTGCCGCTATCGCGGAGACATAAGAAAGGTACACGTTGTTTCGTTGTAATGAGAGCCGGCGATCGTCTTGCTTTCGTTTTCGCTGAGCGCGAGTGTCGTTCTGGCTCATAGTACTTTTTTTTTTTAATTAATTAGTTTGAAACTATTCTTTATACTATGTCAAACGCAGAATATATATTCGAGCGATGGTGCATCGCCAAGAGCGTCTTTTTTGCTTTCGATATATTTATTTGTTTTTTATTAATAACCATTCACTTCACTAAAATCAATTGATTTTATAGGAGCTCGATATAAACACGTCTTCACGTGTCAGCATACGAATGACTATCCAGAGTTACACCGAGGTATTTGTTGGCGTTCGATTGTCTGAGAAGCTCTCCATGCAGAAACACACCAGGTGATGTACCTTTTCTCAAGGTGCACGTCACGGAAACACTCTTTTCCGGATTGACTGTGATGTTCCAGCGAAAAGCCCAGTTCTCAGTTCTCCTTTTTTAGATAAAGCTGAAGCGTATCAGTGGCTGTATAGACGCAAGTATCTCCGGCCAGGACTGCAGAGTCATCAGCAAAGGTGGCAACTAGCAGGTCATTGGGGTCTGTAAGCGACATGTGGTCAGCTGAGGGCATGTCGTCCGTATACAGGCTATACAGTGTTGGACCTAACACACTTCCTTGGGGTACACCTGCTCTAACACTCTTTGTTTGGGAGGGCAGCCCATCCTGTAACACTTCCTTTAAAGTCGCTCGTGGAGGAAGCTTTTTATTATCAAAAAGAGCTGAGGATTTAGTAGCCTTTTAAGCTTGTGCAGAAGTCCTTCATGCCACACTCTGTCGAAAGCCTGCTGGATGTCCGGAAAAGCTCCAACGACGTACTCCTTTCCATGGAAACCTTCCAGTATAAAGTTCACTGCGCGGTGTAGCTGTTCAGGTGTGCCATGCCCGAGTCTAAAAACAAACTGAAACTTTGGAATAGCTTTCTGGACCTTTCGGGACTTGAGCAATCTTCTCAGGATGCACCTCTCAAGTAATTTGCCAAATGCTGGAAGCAGGCTTATTGGGCGATAGGAGTCTAATTCCTCTGCTGGCTTCCCAATTTTATGGAGCATAATGATATTCGCCTTCTTCCAGGCGCTTGGGAAGTGTCCCAGTCGAAGAGCAGAGTTGAAAATTAGTACAAGGAATATCAAATCTCTGTGGGGCATCAGCTTAATGGAGCGGTTGTCGATGTGATCCGCACCAGGAGCCTTGTTATTGCGAAGGGATTTGATATCATCTTCCAATTCGGTGAGTTTAATAGGCTTTACAGGAAGAGCCATCTGCAATGGGGCTTCTAGGGATTCAGCAACCAACTGTACTCGTCTTGGCGATGCTGTCTCGAACGGCTGGAATCTTTCCTCCAGGTTTCGGTCAAACGCTTCAGCTCTGTCCTGAGGTGATTTTGCCCAAGTGCCATCTGGGTTACGAACTGGAAACTTTGGAGCAACTTGTCTCTTGAATCTCTTCATGAGCTTTCAGAGCGCGAATTTTGAGTTTTCATCGGCAGTGGCTTTCCCGAGGAACGCGTCAGTTGCTTCTCTTTTCAGGATCGCCAGTACTTTTTTCACCCGATTTGATATCCTTCGGTACAGTCTGTCAGTTATTGGGTCATTGGTCCTGATGAACTCACGCCGGAGACGTTTCTTGAAAGTTAAGAGTCCTACTGCTTCCGGAGAGAGAGCAATGCTGCTACGCACGTTGCGTAGGTGAACTGCGCCGCCAGGAGCTGCAATTTGGTCTGTAAATTTAATCTTCTTCAGAAGAGTTTCAACCGTTTTCTCGATATCGTCTCTGTATTGAGGTTAAAGGCATTGTCAAGCTCGTACTGGAAAGCCTTATATTCGCACCAGGTGAAACGAGCATCCTAATAGGGGCGGTACTTTGAGGTGACTTTGTTAGTGAAGCGATTAGCGGCAAGTGATCGGAAGATAAGTCATACTCTTCGCGTACTGATAGTGGACTGCTAGCTATACCATTTTACAAGAAGTCGATACATGAAGGTATATTCCTCGTGTTATACGGGTAGTCAGTAAGCCATTACTTGCGCTGCGTCAACGACTTAGAACCTCTGACTTCTTTCATCTCCTAAAGTAGCTCAGAGATGGTTTTTCTGTACACCAGCAATGGTCTGCTGCATTGGGATGATGATTTGAGCGAGGGAGCCATCAATTACCGTTTGGTTAGGATGCTGAGGTTCGCTTGCGTTTGTTACAGGAGCAAACGCAGCATCCGGAAAAGTCTGGTACCTTGTATTTGAGATAGAATTTCGCTGTTGGGAGTATTTTCCGTCAGGTCGTGTGCTCTGTTGTCCAGGTCTAGACGCATCTGCATACGATAGGCCCTGCCACACGATTGAGGTTGGAATAGTTTGTTGCTTGTTGCTGCGCATGGGCTGTGAGTGTTCTACGCGGGTCATGGGAGTAATTTTGGTTCCAGTTTTGTGGCTTTTGAGCCTCTGGACGTATATTCTGCAGCCCTTGTGAGTTGCCTCATGTTTTCCATGGCAACTAACGCACTCTTTGTCATCATAGGTCTTTGTCTGATATTGGCTGGAACCAGTCCAATTAGGCAAACTGCATCTACCACATCTGGGCTCTTTGGTGCACTAGTTTTTGGTATGATCAAAGCCAAAACATCGGTAACATTGACGCATATCAACATTTTTCCTCGGCAGTTCCACTCTGACTCTTTGACGGCCACATTTATTTATTTTTAGAGCTTCTCGGTTATTAATAGCCTTTTACATGTCTATAAACCAAACGTTATGGCCAGAAGCCTTGCTGGATCCGGTTCAGAGGAGTTAACATTCTGTGATTTCACATTTGGATTATAGGTATTAACCACAGCGTGACCTTGGCAGGTGAACGCATTTAAAATTTGCTCGATTGGGGTAGAAGCAGCCAAGTTGGACACCACAACCCTGTAGGACAGAGCCTCCGGGAGGCAGAAGTGAGTGTATTGGAGATTTACTTCTGATAGTTTTTTAGTGATAGCTCTGTGGGCATCAGAGTCACGGGGGTATATGCACAAGTTGCCATTACGCACGATCTTGAGTTCATATGAGTCAGGCGATACCGCCGAGTCGAGAAGCCTTTCTAAGGCAGGTACGTCGCTGACAGCAAGTACTGTTATTTGACTAGGTTTTGGTGACTTCTTTGTCACTGGAGTTTGAGCTTGTCGAGATTCTTCTTCTGCAACGGTTTCGACCTGGAGAATGTCCATGCTATTTTCGCCTTCTTGACAGTCTTCTTGATTTGGAAGAGCAGAAAATTGATTTGAAGCGAGATGGTTTCTATGTTCGTCTACATGCGCTCTTTTTTTTGAACTTTTTGGTAAGGTTAGTAGGCTTCTCTTTTTGGATGGAACTTTTTGCCAAGAGACTGAAGTCGGCTGGAATGTGAGCGTATTACTATTTTTATACCCTGTACCCATTAAAAATGGGGGAAAAGGGTATCATAATATGGTGCAAATGTATGTAACAGGCAGAAGGAAGCATCTCCGACCCCATAAAGTATACATATTCTTGATCAGCATCAATAGCCGAGTCGATATAGCCATGTCCGTCTGTCCGTCCGTTTGTCTGTCTGTCCGTCTGTCCGTCCGTTTGTCTGTCTGTCCGTCTGTCTGCCCGTATCAACGCCTAGATCTCAGAAACTACTAGAGCTACAGACATGTGCCATATATCGTTGGATAGGTAATTACCATACGCAGTACAAGTTTGTTGTTTTATTTTAATATCATCCCCCACTCCCCCGCACACCGCAAAAAACTGCCACGACCACGCTCCCCGCAAACAGCAAAAACTGCCACGCCCACAATTATAAACCTAATGCTATGCAATTCGGCATATGCGTTGGTGCTTATAAAAGCTATCTAATTTTTAACCAAATCGGATAAGAAACACGGAAGTTATGCCACATGCAAAATCTATGGCAAGGGAAGCAGAAGCGCAGCAAAACACGCATTGCGCGACGTCGACTGCGACGTTGACAGCGAAATGTGTATCTCTTTATGACACACGAAACTTATTTTCATAACCAAAATCATACCAAATTTAGATTGTTATGGTACTCTTTTCTAATATGGTAGAATATTGTTTCATTTATTTATTGATATTAGATAAATAAATTGTAAGCATGTCTAAGGGTACAGGGTATTTTTCAATCGGGAATCTCGTAATAGGCGTCAATTTCCAGATTTTTGCTGGTTAGGCTTGTTAAAATAGCTTGGGTGCTAACCAAGGAGGCTCCCTGCCAGTTGTGAAAGTACCTCCAGATGACCAGGTAGTTGAACAGTAACCAGCTGCCGTCGAGGCTACTGAAAAAGAAGCTGGGGTAGGTCACCATTGTACTCCGTTGACGTATTTAGAGGCATCTTGCAAAGTGCCTTGTGAGGCAAGATCTTCCCTTTACTTTGCACGCAGCTGAGTTGAAGTAAGACCTGAGATTTTCTTCAATTTAGGATAATTTGATAGCCAAGGTCTGGACTTGTTAAGCTTATTAATGAGCTCAATGTCAGACATACTATTATTGTCTATTGCCAATTGTTAATATTTAATCAGGTAAATATGAAAATTGGATGATTATTATTTCAGTTTCTTTTTTTTTTTACGTGTTTTGATTTTGGTTACGCTCACAAACAAAACAAATGCAGAAGAGGTTTGCTGATAAGCAAGAGTTTTATTGCCCCTTTTGTGCGGCCGCGGGCAGGTTGAGGGGAAATAAAGTGCCCAATTGGGCAGTGCACGCTGAACTTGCGCAGTGGTTTCTTATCTAATTGGCGAACTTTTGCCGGCACCGTTATATTCGGTGCCCACTGGTTAAAGAGGGCTATTAATAGCACAGAGCAGAGGTAAGTCGAGATTTGATTAGGTGTGCAAGCGCGACACGACTGGTTTCAGTGAATGCAGATTTGCGAATAATACAAGGTGCGTTCCAAAGTAAACAGGACTTTTAAAAAATTGACAGAACAAATGGTTTTATCGGCAAAATCAATTAATTTTATTCAAAATAGTCTCCTCCTGCTTCAATACAGCTTTTTGCACGGTCCAAAAGTTTATCGAACGAGTGTTTTAGCTCGTTGCCCGGTATGGCCGCCAGTATGCCGATGCAAGCCTTTTGAATGGCCTCCACGTCTGCATAACGCTTTCCTTTCATCGGCAAATGCATTTTTCCGAAAAGGTAGAAGTCGCACGGAGCCATATCAGGTGAATACGGGGAGTGGTTGATCGTTAAAATGTGATTTTTGGTCAAATAATCGGTCACAAGCGTCGAGCGATGAGACGGCGCATTATCATGCAACAAACGCCAACTTCCATCTTCGCGATATTCGGGCCGAACACGTCGAATACGACGCACCAAACGTTTCAAAACTCCAAGGTAGAATACCGCATTAACGTTTTGTCCGGGTGGAACAAATTCTTTGTGGACAATACCCTTGGAATCATAAAAACAAATCAGCATTGTCTTCACTTTTGACTTCTCCAGGCGCGATTTTTTGGGTTTCGGTTCATCGTCATTTATGTCCTCACGACCACTTCGAAAACCTTGAAACCACTTGTGCACTCTACACCGGGATAGGCAATTATCGCCAGAAACTTGTTTCATCAATTGAAGCATTTCGGTAAAAGTTTTACCAATTTTAAAACAAAATTTAATGTTGGCTCTTTGCTCGAAGCTCATTTTCGCACCGATGACAAAAAAGCACTGACACTTAAAACGCAATAACTTCACTTCTAATAGATGGAATGTTATGAAATTTTTACTGGAAGTCAATGAAAGATAGCAGATTCTAACGCACTAGTCGACATATGGATGACGCCACTAGAGGGCGCTAGATTCAAAAAGTCCTGTTTACTTTGGAACGCACCTTGTAGAAAGGCAGAACAGCTTGGCAATGCAATCTAAGGAGGCAGCACTGGAGCCCGAAGACGGGCGAAGGAATACCATCTTTTTAAAATTTGCAAATTTCGCGCTACGACAAAGTTGTACCAAGTGACGGATTTCGAATCACCAGTGATCGCTTTATTGAAGCACGCAGTCACCAAGAAAACAAAAAGGGGGCATGTAACTATATCAAATCACCAACAAGGCGATAGAAATAAACTCACAATCAAAAAAAAAAGGAGGAAGTCTATGATAAGCTTTTACATACAGTCACACAGACCCCTGAAAACACACACACAAGCATAAAACGATGACTTATTGCTGAAAAGAATAGACGCAATGCAGCTAAAGCCGCGGCCTGTGCAGAAAAGTGTACTTAAAAAATTAGTCTTATTGGCAAAAAAAGGTATTTTTTTCTTCGCAGCTCTTCCTTTTTTTTAAATTTCTCTGAAACCGACGCAAGCGTGGAATAGACGTCACTCCAGCTGATCGCAGATTTAGTGTGGTGCAACTTCAAAAAATTCACCTTTGTAAGCGAAATATGACCACTAAGTAGCAAAGCTCGAGAAATCGTCTTGGCTTGACGTGTGAAGCGACGACAAAGAGATAGATCCAACCTCGACTTCAGCCGGTCGCTCTAACCTCGCTCTAAGTAGGGGCGCCACTTGAAATTGTATCGAGGACCCAGAAAAGAATCTCTTTAGAAAATGGGAAAAGGCAACTATGCGGGAGCACATTAAAGCTTTAGGAAAGGACACTGGAACCAAAAAATTAGAACTATCGAATTCTGAGCTAATAGATAGCCGTGTTCTGGCAGCCTTATTACGCAGTGAACTCCTACTGAAATGGCTGCATGGCTTATTCACCCTTCTCCTAAAATCTGGCAAGCTCCCACAAAATGTTTCTTAGGCGTCGTCACTAAGCTGGATCTGCAGGCTCAGACGTATCAACCAAAGCCAACCTAGTTCTGGCTCTGAACTGTACAACTCATAAGGATAAAAGTCAACCTTGGATTCGCTACTGGCACGCAGAAAAAAGGCGCATGGCGGCGCGCTCTCTTTTTAAGTTCACAAATTCGCGTGAAGTAACTGCATACATCTAGGTTTTAAATTCTGAATCGATTGGTGAACAAATGAAGATGCGTTTCCTATTCAACATAATTGAGATTAAGTGCAAGGGCCTGGACGAAATCACTGGTTGTACTTTTGCATATCTCTTACTCCTGCACTATAATGTGATGTGCGCACATATTGAGTATCTACTGTATACAAATACAGCTTAATATTTTCACAAAAACATAAATACTAACACATTGTACAACTTTAATACAATGTTCAAGTTAACGGTTCAACCCAAGCCCCAGTGTAAGAAGATCACTCACTTAAGCGGCCCGTTAATACAAAAGTCGTCAATCAGCGTTCCCACGCTAGCCATAAACGGGCCATAACAACATGCGCGTATATAACACTCTCCCTTCCCTTCAGCGCTGAGTAGCAGCGATATATATACAAGCTAAAATAATAAATATATAAAAAAGCCGCTTCGTCGCTGGCGTCACCAGCAGCGCAGCTCCGCGGTTTTGTCTAAGCAAACCTTTACATGAATATATTAAAAACACTCCAGAATTAGACTTCGATGGGAGCGAAACCTTCCCTGCTCCCATCTAATTATTTGGATATGTATTATTTGGATATTTTGGAATTGGGTTATTTGGAAATATACTTGGGACTACCCATACTACAATAACTAACTCTGTTTTGGTAAAGTATTGTAGTTAAAAGTAGTGATACTGTTGGATAAATAAGGTCGTGATACTATTCTTTTCAGTGCTATAAAATCGTGCGACAAGCGGATTCCCGCTTCCCAGTCGGGCATTCATTGTTGACTATAGTATATAAACATGTTGTACATTTTAAATGTGCCAGTTTTAATGCCTTTGCCTCAAATGCTATTTTCCGCTCCCCTCCATTATATACGCACTCGTGTTGGCAACTACCAATTCCATGCACTTATTGCCAATTATTGCCTCCGATGTTGTCTTGCCAAAATCGCTCGTTAGCCTGATTAGCCAACAAACATGCAGTCACACATATCTCTTTTTTTATTCAAAGACCGGACGAGTTTATTTTCTGTGCTCTGAAAATATAGAAAATACTGCAAGTGAAAAGTTAATATTTACCAACAATTTACCACAAAAATTTAACGAAAAGACGCTTAATCCGATGCATAATCGCTTGTTAAAATAGCTGTTGAAACTCATTTTATTTGTACAGCTATATATTATGTATCAAAGAAAATTAACAAAAAAAAAACCAAGCCACGAACTCTCACAATGAGTCAAAACGACATTCGCACTCAACTTCAACAAGAGCAAGACACGACACTTGTGTATTACTAGTGTCTATTTTTTGCATAGAAACAGACGGGCATGGCTATATCGACTCGGCTGTTGATGCTGATCAAGAATATATATACTTTGTGGGGTCGGAGATGCTTCCTTTAATGCGTTACACATTTTTGGACAAAATTATAATACCCTCTGCAAGGGTATAAAAAATGAAGCCACGAACTCTCACAATGAGTTAAAACGACATTCCCACTCAACTTCAACAAGAGCAATACAAGTGTCGTCTTTTATCGATCCGAAACAACGCGTATTTCTCATTTATGTCTTCGTAACCCGCGGAAGTCCACGAAATAAAGGCAAACGTCGATCGGCCACGGTAACTCACCCCCAAACCGATACATGAACTTATGCCAACAACGAACGAGAGAGCGCGTTCTTGCTCACCGGCAATACCAACGATGAGCCAAAGAGAACTAACCTCTCCAAATGAAACGCTATCAACCGTACGCACGGTGGCGACGGAAACGCGTGTTTCTGCTGAATCAGCAGTAAAGCCCGAAACACTGCAATCTGGGTTAGATTGCTACATCAAAATAAAACGAAAATTGAGCCCACAAAATTCACGGCGGGAAACATAACAAAGATCAATCGACACATTCTAAGTCAGCGTACTGAGACCCAAGCGTCCAAAAGATTTGCAAAATTGGCAGATATCGATAAGGATCTACCCCCAGCACTGACGAAGGGGACAAAAAGAAACCAAAGCCCCCACCTATATACACCCGAGAGAAAAGCTCGAATACTCTTAAACTCGTTGGAAAAAACAACTTCCACATAATACCCCAAAAAAAAGGGCATTCACGAATCCAAGGTCCAAGTAAAAACTGGAAATAAGTCAATTCCTTCATGACAATCATATTGACGTCCTTCTACTGTCAGAAATGAATCTCACTGTTAAATACCACTTTCAAATAAGTAGTTTTTTGTTCTACGGAACAAATCATCTAGATGGAAAATCACATGGCCGAATCGGTACCCTGATTAGAAATCGTATCAAACACCACTACCATAGCGATTTCGCAAAAAACTACTTGCAGGCCGCATCTATAAATGTAAAACTACGCAGCAGCAATCTTATACTCGCAGCGGTATATTGGCCCCCTCGTTTTAATGTTTCCAAACAAAAATTTCTGAACTTCTTCAACACCCTAGGGGACCACTTCATTGCTGCAGCTTACCACAACGCCAAGCACACCCACTGGGAATCATGCCTTATCACCCCTAAAAGAAAACAGTTGTATATCGCCATTATGAAGGCAAACAGAAAGCTTGACTACGTCTCTTCAGGCAGAACATCATACAGGCCTACCGATCTGAACAAAATTCCTGACGTTATCGACTTCGCAATAACCAAAACTATACCTCGAAACCTCATCAGTTCCGAATCTCTACCGGATCTATCATCTGACCACTCACCAGTTCTTTTAAAACTGAACCTCCTCTAACGCCCTAAGACATGCTAGCAGATTAACAGCAAAGAGAAAATATATCAGTTCACACATTGAGCTGAACCCAAGGCTAAACTTTGATGCCGAGATAGAATCAGAAGTAAGTACCATGGAGAGTGCCTTAGTTACAGCCGCCAGAATCTCAACACCTCTAATAGAGAGCGCACCTAGCAGACCCAGGTTGACAAACGCAGACATCGCGCTGCTCGTTCTTGAAAAACGACGTATGCAACGGGAGTGGCAAATCGAAATCTCTCCAATGCGCCCAACTTCGCTATCTAGAGCAACTTTCAATTTCAGACAGCAAAAATTCCCTAAGGGAAGCCTATCCCAGTTTAACCATACCGGCAGAATCGATATCACCATTAAGGAATATCACTGCTGGTTGGGCCCGCAGCGATAAAGATAGAGCTACCACATTTGCAACGCATATTCAACGTGTGTTCCACCCGAACCCTGCTACAAGATCGTTTGTATTACCCACGGTAACAGGCGACGACCGAGCACCGCATGAGCCAATCGAATTTCAAGCGAATGAAATATCTAAAATCATCATGGATAAACTAAATCCAAAAAAGTCCCCAGGATGTGATCTAATAACTCCAAAGATGATTATCGAGCTTCCATACTGTGCTGTATACACTATTTTTTGCTTTTTAATCATAAAACTCGGGTACTATCCAGAGAGATGGAAAAAATCGGTCATAGTATTGACCCCTCTGCCTACCAAAGGCAAGCAAGGACCACTCAGTTACCTCATCGAACAGCCTATAAGCCTATTGTCTTGTCTTTTAAAACTATTTGAAAAATGTCTGATGACTTGAATAATACCCTTTCTGAGGACACGCAATGTTATTCCAGCGCATCAGTTTGGCTTTTGAAAGAAACATGGAACCATTGACTTGTTCAATCGAATAACAACGGAAATACGATCTGCTTTCGAAAAGCGGGAATATTAAACTGCATTATTTCTGGATGTCTCTCAGGCCTTTGACAAGGTCTGGCTAGATGGATTTATGTTCAAAATTAAAACAATGCTTCCTGAAAACACCCACAAACTCCTGAAGTCGTATCTATACAACAGAACCTTTGCTGTTAGATGCAACTCTGACATGTCCGACGACCACGCTATAAACGCTGAAGTTCCCCAAGGTAGAGTACTTGGACCAACGCTGTACGTCCTTTATACAGCAGACATACCCACAAGCAGACTACTAACAACTTCTACGTTTGCCGATGACACGGCGATTTTAAGCCGAGCCATGCCCGGTACAAGCCACAAATTAACTCTCTTATCATTTAGTGGCCGTGGAGAAGTGGCTATCTGACTGGCCTGAATCTGTCCTTCAATCACTTTAAACAACACCATAATAACGAAAGCAAATAAAGTGACGTATCTCGGAGTGCACCTCGACCGACGTCTCAACTAGCGCAGGCACATCGAAGCCAAAAGAAAACACCTTAAGCTGAAGGCTAGTAGTAGCAGTAGTAACACTGATATTATGCAAAGGACTCAACCTGGTATATCCAGAACGAAAATATACAAAGAGACCTTAACATCACATCCGTCAAAGAAGTAATAACCCAACAAAAACGAAAGTAAATGAGCAAATTAATCTCACACCGATCCCGACTCCTCCGCAACGACCTACCCAACACTGATCCTTTCTCGCATAATACAGCTAAAAAGACTGTTAAATATTGTTTATAGTTAAGATTTGAAAACTTATTTTTAGTCTCATTATACCTAAGAAGATCCAATATATACAGCAAAGTTATATAAAAACAAGAGTAGTTATCCTTGGCTTGCCGAAGATGGTATACCCTTGCAGATCTTTACAAAATTGCAATAAGTACTTATGTGAAAATCAGAAGTCTTTTCAAAATTATTGGTATGGCTATGTCAAATGAATAAATGTTTAATTCGGTTGCAAAACAAAAAACTTTTCCATACAAAGACTTGTTTGTGATATAGTGGTCCGCTCCAGACCAAACTTTTACAAATCCTGTATGGCTATGTCAAATGAATAAATGTTTAATTCGGTTGCAATAGCTTGGAGAACAAAAAAGTTTTCCATACAAAGACTTGAAATCTGATTGATCGTTTGTATGGCAGCTATATGATATAGTGGTCCGATCCGACCGATTTTTAAACTTGATCTGCGTGCAACAAAAATAATGATCTGGTGAAAATATCAAAACACTATCTTTAAAACTACTGTCTATTTTTTGCATAGAAACAGACGGACATGGCTATATCGACTCGGCTGTTGATGCTGATCAAGAATATATATACTTTGTGGGGTCGGAAATGCTTCCTTTAAAACGTTACACATTTCTGGACAAAATTATAATACTCTCTGCAAGGGTATAAAAAACCGTTAATAGTATATGGTATAACGGTGAATGTTATACGAGTTATATTCTTTACTATCGGATTCAATTTATACAGGACCCTATTAGGCTATAGAGTTTGGAGTTTCTTGTTAGATAAGTGACTTCGGATCTGCATGATCAATGATCGTAGGATTTAGTATGTTGCTTTAAGCTAAGGTAATGGAAAGCATTTAATTTGAATCCCGGTGGTCCAAATTCCATTTTTAGCAAGTAGTCAATCATATATCTGTGGGGTGGCAACAATATGGTGTCAGTTAGCTTGTTTATTTGCTTTTTGTTTCTGAATTTATTGGTATTGGCCATTGTGATTTTCAACCTAGCTGCCACTACCTTTAAAACTGTCCACTAAAAGTCTAAGGTTTAGTTTTATTTTTTCGTATTCTCCTGTCCAACTTTAGGCGTCTGACAATTTCTGCAATGCTATGGAACCATTCCCCTTGGCTTATTAATAATTTAATTGAATTAATGGCTCATTGTCGCAATAAACAGTTATAATATTGGTGAACAACCGCTTATTAATAGGGAAGTAAAATTTCTAATTCGTTCATTAGAAATGTAAAATGCAGAAAAGATTTATATTGAAGATAAAGCAGTTCTTAAATACACATCCTGGTACTCAATCGGGACCTTACCAATAGACCGGGTTTGCCTTCAGATGATCCGATAACAAGCTGCTTTCGGAGAAAAATGTTCTGGAAATAAGATTGTCTGCTTGAATATTAAATGTTTAAGGGTCATACATAATTGTACAAGGTGACTACGTAGTTTGAAAGAGTGTTGCGAATAAATGGGCAATAGAATGATCAGAAATTGCATATAAATTTTCAAATTAAATCAAGGGATGAGAAGATAGATGATTACGCTTATTGTTTATAAAATTATCAAACTGCTTCGTGTTCCGTGTAAATTGAGTCCTCAAGCGCTAAGTTTAACTCAAAACTCAAAAAACACTCAAAGAGTACTGGCTAGCCGAGCCAAACTCAAGCAACCGCTTTGAGTTACTAGCACAAGATGATGAAGACGAAAACCAAACTGACAATGGGACAAATGCAACCATAAATGCGCAAATGCAAATTAAGCACAAAAAAGCAAAACCGCCCCCCATATATGTTCAAAATGTTGAAAACATATACGCACTAACTACTGCTTTAAACTCATTGAAAGAAACACGATATGAACTTAAAGCACTGTCAACTAATGAAATAAAAATACAGCCACTAGAAACTACTCACTATCACAACATATTAGGACTATTAAAAGATAAATCGACCAAATACTACACCTTCAGACCAAAAGACCAGAGGGGATTTAAGGTAATCCTTCGTAACGTCCATCATGCTACAGACAAAGACGATATTATAAATGAACTAGCCCAGCAAGGACATGAAGTTATAAATTTACACAACATCCAGCGCTACGACACCAAACAACCATTGCCTCTATTCTCTATTGAACTCAAAATGAAAGAAAATAATAAAGACATCTATAAAATTGAGCACCTTCTTCATTGCAAAGTAATTTTTGAGCCACCGCGACCAAGGCGAGAACTTCCCCAATGTACAAACTGCCAAAAATATGGACATACCAAAAATTACTGCACCAAAGACCCAACTTGTGTAAAATGCGCTGGAAAACACAGCTCATCATCCTGCACTATTAATACAAGATCGGACCGAACAAGTATTAAATGTGCACTATGCAGTGAAAACCACACTGCAAACTATAAAGGTTGTATGGTGTACAAAGCACTACAAATCCAAAAATACCCAACTCTCCGGAAAAAAGAAATACCGGCAACAGAAACAAATAATCAAACGACACAATACAGTACAACAAATAACGTAGAAAGCTTAAAGACACCAGAAATATCCTATGCCGAAGTCTTAAATAGAAACCAAGTAACTAGCCATCAAACCAACTCAGCAATCCAAACTGCCAGCGTACCTAATATACAGCCTGCTCCAACGCAACTAAGCCAAACCGCACAAAATGATTTTGACGAACTAAAACAATTGATGAAACAATTAATAACCCAAATGGCAAATATGCTGAACATAATCACGATTCTAGCATCTAAACTTGACAAATAAACACCTAACAATCGCCATCTGGAATGCTAACGGACTTTCACGCCATATACTTGAATTAAAAACTTTCCTAAATGAAAAACTAATTGACGTCATGCTCATTTCCGAAACGCACTCAACTGACAAAACATATATAAACATACCAAACTATAATATATTCTCTACTAATCACCCGGACGGTAAGGCCCATGGTGGTACTGCAATAATAATTAAAAAAAGCATAAAGTGCATAGAGCTTAATGGATTCAAAAAGGACTACATACAGGCTACTACCATATCGACCTCAGACACAACGGGTCCAATAAATATATCTGCAGTTTATTGCCCACCTAAATTTAACAACACAAAAGACCAATACCTCGATTTTCTAAAATCACTGGGAAATCGGTATCTGGCAGGAGGTGACTATAATGCCAAACACATAACATGGGGGTCCAGACTTACCACTGCAAAGGGAAGACAACTGTATGACGCAATAAGAAGCAATAATAGCCATGCCCTAAGCACAGGCGAGCCGACTTATTGGCCAACTGACACAAACAAGCTACCGGACTTAATTGACTTCTGTATTACAAGAAATATAAATTGCGATAACCTAACAATAAAATCATGCCTAGACCTCTCCTCCGACCACTCCCCAATATTAATTACACTACATGGTGGAGTAGAAGAAAACAACAATGACCCCCTTTATTTAACCACAAAACAAACTGGACTATGTTTCGCGAGATTTTGGAACAGAACATGGAAATAAATATCTCTCTAAAGACAAACAACGAACTGGACTCTGCAATAGCATATTTAAATGACAACATCATAAATGCAGCAACGCAATCGACACCATCTATAAAAATGACTACATCAAAGAAAACTCCCGCCTTTATTAAAGAAAAAATCAGACAAAAGCGCAACCTTAGGAAGATATGGCAAAGGACTAGGCATCCAGAAGATAAACACAAACTTAATAAAGCAACAGACGAACTCAAGAGAATTCTCAGGGCAGACAAAGATAACCGGCTACAATACTACCTTAGCAACCTCGGAACCTCCTTATCGACAAATTATTCTCTGTGGAAAGCGACCAAAAAATTGACGAACTCAACTATACACAAGCCGCCTATAAAAAGAAACAATAACACATGGGCGAGATCAAACAAAGAAAAAGCAGACACTCTGGCTGAACACTTTAAATCATCATTTACAAATGACATGGACAACGGCAACGCTGAGCTTCCAACACAAATCACCAACCCAAATTGTGCAATTAAAACTATAACAAAGGCAGAAATTAAATCGCACATAAAACAAATTAAAAACAAGAAAGCCCCCGGATATGACTTAATCGGAGGAAAAATCCTGAAAGAACTACCAGACGCTATAATCATCTATATTAGAAACCTGTTTAACGGAATCCTGCGACTACAATACTTTCCCATAACTTGGAAGATAGGCCAAATTAAAGCAATTCCGAAACCGAATAAAAACGCCAATACTGTAAGTTCGTACAGACCAATCACGCTATTACCTGTCCTCTCAAAAGTATTCGAAAGAGTCCTATTAAATAAAATCGAGCCAACCCTAAAACAGAAAAATATAATACCTCCTCACCAATTCGGCTTCCGGAAGCAGCACTCGACTGTCCAACAGGTCCATCGAGTAATTAATAAAATAACAACAGATTTTGACGAAAAGAAGTTTTGCTATGCCGTGTACTTGGACATTGCTAAAGCATTTGACAAAGTATGGCACAAAGGACTGCTGCATAAGCTAAGAAATATACTACCAGACAACCTGTATACCATCCTACATAGCTATATAACGGACAGATATTTCTATATCAAATATGACAATGAATGCTCAGATATTATGCCGGTGTCAGCGGGTGTTCCCCAAGGTAGTGTGCTTGGGCCCATCTTATACTTGATCTACACCTCCGATATTCCAGAGCCAACTACCCCTGGATCAATGATTGCTACGTTTGCAGATGATACTGTATTAATGTCGTCAAGCGCGTGTGAAAAAACAGCTGCAAGTACGCTACAACAAATCATGACACAAACAGTATCCTGGTTTGAGAGATGGGGCATCGAAATAAATAAAGACAAAACACAACAAGTAATATACACAAAACGACAACCCAAAAACTTCGCAATTAAAATCAACAACAATCAAATATTGTTACGCCCATATGCCAAGTACCTTGGACTAACTATCGACGCAAAACTGGCATGGAAGCAGCACATTCTAAATAAACGAAATGAAATAAAAAACAAATTTCGACAACTAAACTGGCTAATAGAAAAACACTCTAAACTAAAACTACATTACAAAATTTCAATATACAAGGCGATAATAAAACCAATATGGACGTATGGCATAGAAATCTGGGGAACTGCCAGTAAATCCCACTTACAACTAATTCAGCGAACGCAATCGAAAATGCTAAGAACAATGACAAATGCAGAATGGTATATTAGAAATGAAGATATACATAAAGATCTAAACATAGAGACAGTCAACGAAACTATTAAAAAAAGCAGCAAAAAACACACAAATCAACTACTTAACCACCAAAACCCAAACCTGAGACAAATACCGATGAGAGAGCTGGGACCGAGAAGACTAAAACGTAAAACTCCAACGGAATTAAATTATTAGTAAAATATTAAAACATTAGCGTATTAGTAAAATATTAAAATATTAAAATATTAGCGTACCCTTGCAATGGGAAGGGCAACCATTACTCATTGTTATTCTTTATAAAAAACAGAATGTAATTTAAAGGAAATTAATAAAAAAAAAAAAAAAAAAAGTTTAATTTTTATAACATACAAAATTTTACCCACGGAAATGTCAAACATACCCGCAGTGAAATCATAATGTGTTGATAGGGGTAACGACGATGAATTTTTGATATTTGACCAAGTGATTTCTGGTAGATTGAAGTCACGCAGAGTCCCTTTGTTTCTATCGAACATAAATTTAAAAGGTAGTGTATAACAACACATAATAAGCAGTGATTGAGCAGATAAAGTGATTTGTTCACGCTGAATTCAAAAATACCAGAATTTGGTAACTTAACCTCTTCAGAAACAAAATCGGAATCCACATAGATTCTCCTTCTCTTCGCATAAGTCAGTCTTATCTAGTAAAGCTGTACCCACCTGGTAAAACTTCTGAGCTAAATATCTACGGCCAGGTTTAGCCAGGTTTCTGCAAAGACAATTATAGGTGATTCAAATGAAGAATCTTACGAATAAAGTTTAGAGAGCTTACCATGTATCCCCCTTGTATTCTGATTGGTAAAAATAATAGATGTTTGTTTTTTGGTAAGGGGGCAGGCTAGTCAGGTTTGGTTAAATTTTTTTTTGTAAGTGGATTGGGGTGCAAGGATTCACTTGAAATTATCATGGAGAATAAATCGGACTATTTTTAGGTGCCGAATTTATATTTATAACTCATGCTCTTGGGGTAGAAAAGAGATATGATCGAATAAAGCCTATGGTTGTTTGCTGATCAGGCTGAAAAGCAATCTCTCTTATGCGGACTTGAGATGCTTGGGAGACTCATTGAGTTACTAAATTGGGAATCAAGCGCAAAGACTTGATCATTGATCTTACGGAGAAACCACCACATGAAAATTTGCATCATTTTTTAAACAGCAGGACTAAAGTGGAAACTAGCACAACGGGAATCTAAACTTTCTACCAGAATTTATATTTGTCGTCATTTATCACAAACGAATTCTTCTCCCGGTCATTTCCGCAAGGTAAGTCTGGTGATACCCTGACTTAAGGGTAAGGGTGATGCAAAATTTCGCCGTCCGAAGGTTCGCTAGAACCATGAGATGATTCGATTATTCAGTGTTCTAAAATCTATGAACAACATCTTGGTTGGGCTACTTTAACGCCTACGGTACCAAGTGCATTTTTTGTCCACAACCCAGGTTAGGCTATTGTATGGTGACCTCAAAGGCCTAATAATGCCGTCTTTCTGCATTTGTTTGAGGATTAGTTCATCTCTGAAGTACACCGGTTCGATGTCTAATGTACGAATCAGTAACAGCGGTGACAGCGACTTCAAGAGTTTGTGGGTGTTTTCGGGAAGCATTGTTTTAATTTTGAACAATAATCCATCCAGCCCGACCTTGTCAAAAGCCTGAGAGACATCTAAAAATATTCCAGCGCAATATTCCTGTTTTTCAAAACCAGATCGAATTTCTGATGTTATTCGATTGACTTGCTCAATGGTTTCATGTTTCTCTCGAAATAGGCGTATACGCCTATACGATGAGGATATTGAATGGGTCTTTCTTGCCTTTGGTATCAATATTATGATCGATTGTTTCCATCTTACTGGATAGTACCCGAGTTTTGTGATAGTAAGATAGCCACTTCTCCACGGCCATTGGGTGAAAAGAGAGTTGAGTTGTTGTTTGTACAGGGCATTTGGATCAACTAAAAATCATTGTGTTGTCCGCTTGTCCGTGGGTATGTCTGCTGTATAAAGTTTCATGTTTCTCTCGAAATAGGCGTATACGCCTATACGATGAGGATATTGAATGGGTCTTTCTTGCCTTTGGTATCAATATTATGATCGATTGTTTCCATCTTACTGGATAGTACCCGAGTTTTGTGATAGTAAGATAGCCACTTCTCCACGGCCATTGGGTGAAAAGAGAGTTGAGTTGTTGTTTGTACAGGGCATTTGGATCAACTAAAAATCATTGTGTTGTCCGCTTGTCCGTGGGTATGTCTGCTGTATAAAGGCCGTACAGGGTCAGTAGACATTTTTCAAATAGTTTCTAGGCAGGAAATTATATGGCTCTTGCTGCCTTTGGTATCATTACCATGATCGATTTTTTTCATCTCTGTGGATAGTACCCGAGTTTTGTGATAGCGTTAAAAAGCAAAAAATAGTGCATACAGCACAGTATGAAGCTCGACAATCATCTTTGGAGTTATTAGATCACATCATGGGGACTTTTTCGGATTTAGTTGATCCTTTATGATTTAAGCTATTTCATTTGCTTGAAATTCGATTGGCTCGTGTGGTGCTCGGTCGTTGTTTGTTACCGACAGTAGTACAAATGAACTTGTAGCAGGGTTTGACTGGGAGACACGTTGAAGATGCGTTGCAAATAAGTTAGCTCTATGCAGTGATATTTCTTAATCGTAATATAGTTTCTGCCAGTGAGGTGTAACTGGGATAAGCTTTCCATAGTGAGTTTTAACTGCCTGAAATTTAAAGTTTGTCTATATAGCGACGTTGGGCGTTTTTATCTTTTTGTTTTAGCGCATTGGAGAGTTTTCTCGATTTTAGGACGTTTGCAAAGGCAACATTTTTAAAGATGGTCCCAGGACCAAATGAGGACCTCTTTGCCGTTGCCAAAAAGACTTCTTGGGTTGTTTTTGATGGTAGAGATGTATTCTGTGCGGTAGGAGGCGTGAATAAGTTACTCGGTGATGAATCCGGCTTTTGAGGTCTTTGTATATTAGACAGCCTCTATAATTTGCTGTGTGGTTACAACCACAATTTCCGTACTTCTTAGCCCTGGAATCGCTTTTGTTTGTAATAAGCAGAGTCATGAAGCTCTCCGCAGATGACACAAGCTGAACGCAATGTGCAGTTTGCTCTTGTATGCCCGTATTCATGGCAATTAGTGTATTGGACGGGCCTTTACGCTCGTTTGGTTCTTTTGCGGTAATTTTACTATGCAGAGGAATCTGTAGCTTGTAAAAACGATGCACTTAATTTTTCCTGATAGCTTTAGTGTCAGCTTCCAGCTCGACTTTAAAAAATGGTTGTGGTTTTCTGTATTTGTTAGGATGTTAAATACAGTTTTTGCCCTATAGCCCCTATTATTTAATGCCTGCGTGATCTCTGAAGGTGTAACTTCATGCTGTTTACCCTTGAGAACGACTTGGAGGGCCTTACTACTTTTTAGTTGGTACGTGTAAAAGTTTTGGTTAATTTTCTTATGTGTAATCGGTTTTTACTTGGACCTTGATTTCGTGGATGCTGCCATTTGCTTGGGGTATTACGTGGAAGTTGTTTTTCCCAACGAGTTCAAGAGTATTCGAGCTTTTCTCTCGGATGTATATAGGTGGGGGCTTTGGTTTATTTTTGTCCCTTTCGTCAGTCCTGGGGGGTAGATCCTTATCGATATCTGCCAATATTGCAAATCTTTTGGACTCTTGGGTCTCAGTACGCTGACTTAGAATGTGTCGATTGATCTTTGTTTTGTTTCCCGCAGCAGAATTTTGTGGGCTTAATTTTCGTTTTATTTTGATGTAGCAATCTAACCCAGATTGCAGTGTTTTGGGATTTACTGCTGATTCAGCAGAAACACGCGTTTCCGTCGCCACCGTGCGTACGGTCGATACCGTTGAAGTATTTTTTATTGTTACGAGTGCAGACACATTCGCAATTCGTATGCTGATGCGTGAAAACGTGTTTTCATCGAGCTCCGATAAAATTAATTGATTCCAGTGAAGTGAATGATTATTAATAAAAGACAAATAAATATATTGAAAGCGAAAAAGACGCTCCGGGCGATGCACCATCGCTCGAATACATATTCTGCGTTTCAAATAGTTAAATAATTGTTTCAAACAAATTAATTAAAAAAAAAAAGGCACTATGAGCCAGAACGACACTCGCGCTCAGCGGCAACGAAAGCAAGACGATCGCCGGCTCTCATTACAACGAAACAACGCGTACTTTTCTTATGTCTCCGCGACACCTACAAACGAAGACAACGAGCGGCCAATAACCCATAACCCAACGAACCTTCTTGTACCAACAAATCAAGAAAGAGCGCGCTCTTGCTCTCCCGCACTCCTAGCTCCGACACAAGCTCCGCTATCTGCAACAACAACAACTGGAGCAATATCGACAGCCCGCTCTACTTCGCCATTGGCTGCACCCGCTCACGCTTTTCCTTAGTCAGCGAATGCAAAAACAAAAGCCCAAGAGCCAAACGGCACTGCTGCACAACTAGCACAACAAAACGCAAACAAAAAAGTTGGGTCGGCCTCACAGACTGGACTGGACCGCTATATAACATTAAAGCGGAAGCTTGGCCCTAAAACTTCCGATACAGAAAACAAGCCGAAAAATATACGCGACAATACTACCTCGATCAACAATGAAGCGCCCGCAAATAGCAACAGATTCGCTTTGCTGGCAGATACCAACGAGGACGTGCCACTGAAATCCATCGATAACGAACCAAAGAAAATAAAGACCCCTCCCAATTTACATCCGCGAGAAGAGCACAAACGGTTGGTAAATTCTTTAATTGGCCTTATTGGAAAAGATAGCTTTTATATAATACCCCTCATAAGAGGTACTATTAATGAAATCAAACTTCAAACGAAAACGGAGGAAAACTACAGAAAAGTAACAAACCATCTTACTGCAAACAAAACATGCTTTTACACCTACCAGCTTAAAAGTAGCAAGGGTCTACAAGTAGTACTGAAAGGCATTGAGCCTGATGTAAAGCCCGAAGAGATAGCTGAGGCGCTAAAGGAAAAGGGATTTTGCGTCAAAAGCGTACACAATATCAAAAACAGAAACAGGCAGCCGCAACCACTCTTTAAGTTTGAACAAGCTTGAATCAGAAAACAAGCACCTAAAAAAAAACGAGGTTCATTAAATTTATAAGCTTCAGCTCCTTCTGCACCGTAGGATTACAGTAGAAGAGTCGCATAAACGTAACGCTCCTGTTCAATGTATGAACTGCCAAGAATACGGCCACACGAGATCGTATTGCACACTTCGCCCAGTGTGTGTAGTCTGTGGAAATCTCCACGTCTCCACCCACTGCCAAGCTAACAAAGAAAATGCAAGTGCGAAAAAGTGCGGTAACTGTGGGGGTAATCACACAGCAAACTACAGAGGCTGTCCAATCTACAAAGAGCTGAAAACCCGTCTCCACAAAAGAATGAACACGGCACGGGTACACCAAGGAACAGCTACGCTGATACCATCGGAAACAAATCCAGAAGTACTTTTCCCGAAACCAACAAGTATTGCTCCCTGGACTAGCACTAACAAGATAAGTTTTGCAAACGTTTTAAAATCAGGTATGACACCTCCAACCCAAAACTCCCAAACCTCACATGAAGAACACACAAAATTGAGACACACAACAAAACTATGGGCCATCTGAGCAGCAAGAAACGAAAACAGAAGCTATGATCCAAGCCTTACAACAGAGCATGATGGAATTCATGACATTTATGCGAACCACCATTCAAGGCATGATGCGTAATCAAAACCTATTGATACAATTGCTTGTCTCCCAACAATCAAAATAAATAATGGCTACCTTACGCATACTACGTGGAACGCCAATGGCATCTCACAGCGCAAACTTGAGCTAGCTCAATTCCTACATGAGAAGCATATCGACGTAATGCTTCTCTCGGAGACTCATCTTACAAGCAAATACAACTTTCAAATAAGAGATTACAACTTCTATGGTACAAATCACCCCGATGGTAGAGCACACGGTGGGACCGGCATTCTAATTAGGAACCGTATGAAGCACCACTTTTACAAAGAGTTTGCTGAAATTCATCTACAGGCCACATCTATCAATATACAGCTGGAGGACAACACTCACCTCACACTAGCGGCCGTATACTGCCCCCCTCGTTTCACAATATTGGAAGACCAATTCCTGGATTTCTTCCATGCACTAGGACCACACTTCATTGCAGCAGGCGACTACAATGCTAAACATACTCACTGGGGATCGCGCCTTGTGAATCCAAAAGGAAAACAGCTTTATAAGGCTTTAATTAAAGCCACTAATAAACCTGATCATGTTTCCCCTAGGAGTCCCACATACTGGCCATCAGACCTCAATAAGCTGCCTGACTTGATTGACTTCGCAGTTACGAAAAATATTCCTTGCAGTTTCGTTAGTTTCGCTAAATGTCTACCAGATCTGTCATCTGATCACTCGCCTGTGCTAATTCAGCTCAGCCGGTATGCAGAAAACGTAAAACCACCCTACAGACTGACTTCGCACAAAACGAACTGGCTAAGGTATAAAAAATATATAAGTTCACACATTGAGCTAAACCCAAAACTCAATACTGAACCTGATATAGAGAGCTGCACAGAAACACTGGAATCCATTCTTACGAAAGCAGCTCGAAATGCAACACCTAAAACTACAAACGTTACAATTAATTTGAATAAGACTAACGCACAAATCGAGCAACTCGTCCACGCAACGTAAGCGTCCAAACGACGCTTACGTAGAGAATGGCAATCCTCCAAATCACCATCTGCAAAACAAAAACTAAAAATAGCCACACGGAAGCTGACCAACGCTCTGAAGCAAGAGGAAGAGCCTATATAGAGCAACTTTCACCAACAGGTATTAAACAAAAGTCACTGTGGAGAGCCCACCCAACCCTTCGCCCACCGACTGAAACCGTTTTGCCCATAAGGAATTCCTCAGGCGGCTGGGCACGTAGTGATTCAGACAGAGCCACCACATTTGCCGCTCACCTACAAAATGTATTTACGCCAAACGAGGCTACTAGCACATTTGCGCTACCGACTTCAAACGAAAACGGCATTCAGCAACACACCCCAATTGTGTTTCGTCTAAAAGAAATATCTAACATAATTAAAGAAAATCTCAGCCCGAAAAAATCCCCCGGCTACGACCTTATTACCCCGGAAATGATCATCGAGCTGCCACATTCTGCAGTTCGGTACATAACGCAGCTCTTTAATGCCATCACAAAACTTGGCTACTTTCCACAGCGATGGAAGAGATCGATATCATAATGATTCCGAAGCCTGGTTAGGACCACACAGTTCCCTCATCCTACAGACCAATAAGTTTACTCTCATGTATATCGAAACTATTCGAAAAATGCCTGCTAATCCGACTGAATCCACACCTGAGAGCCCACAATATAATCCCAGCCCATCAATTTGGCTTTCGCGAAAGCCACGGAACCATTGAACA
The DNA here is from genome assembly GCA_035047645.1 of Drosophila merina. Classification (NCBI taxonomy): domain Eukaryota; kingdom Metazoa; phylum Arthropoda; class Insecta; order Diptera; family Drosophilidae; genus Drosophila; species Drosophila merina. The sequence continues at coordinate 88,729 of JAWNPH010000001.1, forward strand.
GGTGAATCGAGTAACAGCGGAGATAAGAACTGCATTTGAAAATCGAGAATACTGTACAGCCGTATTTCTAGACGTATCCCAAGCATTCGACAGAGTCTGGCTAGACGGCCTAATGTTTAAAGTTAAAACATCTCTACCCGAAAGCACACACAAACTTCTAAAGTCATACCTATATGACAGAAAGTTTGCAGTGCGGTGCAATACTGCTACTTCCACTGACCACGAAATTAAGGCCGGAGTCCCCCAAGTCAGCGTTCTTGGGCCAACTTTATACCTCATCTATACCGCTGACATTCCTACAAATAGTCGGCTAACAGTGTCCACGTTTGCCGACGATACAGCTATCCTTAGCCGTTCAAGGTCCCCAATCCAAGCTACAGCACAGCTGGCATTGCACCTCATAGCCACTGAGAAGTGGCTCTCTGACTGGCGAATAAAAGTCAACGAGGAAAAATGAAGGCACGTGATATTTACGCTGAACAGACAAGATTGCCCACCACTTTTGATGAACAACATACCACTCCCAAAAGCAGATGAGGTAACGTACCTAGGAGTACACCTCTATAGAAGACTTATATGGCGCAGGCACATTGAAGCGAAAAAAATTCATCTTAAGCTCAAAGCGAACAACTTACACTGGCTCATCAACGCTGGCTCTCCGCTCAGCTTGGACCACAAGGTCTTACTCTACAATGCAGTACTGAAACCAATCTGGACCTATGGTGCACAGCTATGGGGCAACGCCAGCAACAGCAATATCGACATCATACAGAGAGCACAGACAAAGATCCTGAGAACTATCACTGGGGCACCGTGGTATGTTCGAAACGAAAACATCCATCGAGATTTAAATATTCCAACAGTCACCAATGAAATCAAAGAGCTTACGAAAAAATATCATGGCAAGCTTTCCTCGCACCCCAACCACCTAGCGAGAAATCTAACCCAGCTCAGCAGTCGTTCCCGTCTCCGACGAAGGGACCTACCAACCCAGCGAAGAAATCTTTAGGGACGCTTAATCATGGAACAGTTGAATTAATTAAAACGACTGTTGAGGAAAAAATTGTATTAGTTAAGATTTTTAAGCTTATTGTTAGCCCTTATTTAAGAGGATCCAATAAATAAAAGCAGAGTTAAAAAAAAAAAAAAACGAGTGCAGTAGTTAATGAGTAGTTGGTTATCGTTGGAGAGGTCACTTCTTTTTGGCTCATCGTTGGTATTGCCGGTGAGCAAGAACGCGCTCTCTCGTTCGTTGGTGGCATAAGTTCATGTATCGGTTTGGGGGTGAGTTACCGTGGCCGATCGACGTTTTCCTTTATTTCGTGGACTTCCGCGGGTTACGAAGACATAAATGAGAAATACGCGTTGTTTCGGATCGATAAAAGACGACACTTGTATTGCTCTTGTTGAAGTTGAGTGGGAATGTCGTTTTAACTCATTGTGAGAGTTCGTGGCTTCATTTTTTATACCCTTGCAGAGGGTATTATAATTTTGTCCAAAAATGTGTAATGCATTAAAGGAAGCATCTCCGACCCCACAAAGTATATATATTCTTGATCAGCATCAACAGCCGAGTCGATATAGCCATGTCCGTCTGTTTCTATGCAACAAATAGACAGTAGTTTTAAAGCTAGCGTTTTGATATTTTTACCAGATCATTATTTTTGTTGCACGCAGATCACGTTTAAAAATCGGTTGGATCAGAGCACTATATCATATAGCTGCCATACAAACGATCAATCAGATTTCAAGTCTTCGTATGGAAAACTTTTTTGTTCTCCAAGCTTTTGCAACCGAATACAACATTTATTTATTCGACATAGCCATACAGGATTTGTAAAAGTTTGGTCCAGATCGGATCACTATATCATATAGCTGCCATACAAACGACCGATATGAAAACATGTCTTTGTATGGAAAACTTTTTGTTTTTCCAAGCTATTGCAACCAAAATAAACATTTATTCATTTGACATAGCCATACCAATAATTTTGAAAAGGTTCTGATTTTTACATAAGTACTTATTGCAATTTTGTAAAGATCTGCAAGGGTATACCATCTTCGGCAAGCCGAAGATAACTTTTCTCACTTGTTTTTGTTTATTTTCTTTGCAATATAAAAGTATTACAAAAAAAGACAGTTTGCACAACTATTTCAATAAGCGATTATACGAACATATAGCAATAATCGTATTTTCGGTAAATTTTTGTGGTAAATTTTTGATAAAAATTTTCCACTTATCACTTGGAATTTTGTATATTTCGTATATATTTTCGGAGCACAGAAAATAATTATGTCCACATTGTTAAAGTATCGAAGGCATTATAGAAACATCAGGACTGACAGAAACTTTTTCATACGTGGTGTTAAGAGGAGCCCCAAATTATAGGTCGAGCTCCAATGAGTTCGGTATAAAAACTGTTTTATTTATATGCTTTAACATCCGAAGAAACACAAAATACTTACTATTACGTTCTCATGTACTATCAAGAATTGTTATCTACTATATTTATATATATATATATGCCCACAACGACCTCCATGTGTCGGTATGTGCGCTGGTGGCCTAAGTATTTTATGACCAAAGATTTTTTACCCTAGCAGCATCGTGTTATCCTACGCATGCGTCACATATGATCCTATAATGGATCAGTCATAAAAATGCATTATTTATTATCTTGTTGTGACCCTATCCACCATATTTTTTCTTGAAGGGATCGATCCTAATATGCATTGTTTATTATTGGTCGTTGTTCCGATGACTTCTTAATTTTTTTGAACATTTTTATGTATGCAAAATATGTAATCCTGTCCCGCATCGATGTAAGAGGTGTGGCAGGTTGAAGTGTAGTCCAGCGATGTTAGCTGCTATCCTGGAATTCTGCAGTGGTACTGCAGTTGTGGGGGCCAGTCTTCTCATGAAGATTAGGTTGGAGAGTTTAAATCCTCTCTAATCACCAGCCTTGTAGCTCGGCAATTATGTCAATAATAAGACAAGGCTTTACGGCAATACCGGAGCTATTTTTATTGATGAAGCGTCGGCTTTCGTATCTTAGACAAAACTGAAGTACAAAATATATTGAAACATAAGTCTACCCTAGCTCCAATGCATCACGCCATAAAATCGTGGTCGGCACGCCGACTTAGCATTGCATGTATTGCAATTCGGCACTTTGGATATCGCGGGGTGCTGAACTTATCTTGGGCGCGTCAGCATTGTTTGTGTCAATCTACTAAGTTGCTAGGGTATTATTCATGTAAAACTACTTAGTTGCCGAAACAGATATATCGAGTGTTCTTGTCAGTTGTTAACTACCCCCCTCCTCATATTTAAGACCGTCCTCGGTTATATTAAGCTTATCAATCGCTCGCTGTATCTTGATGGAGGCTCGTTTTCTCCTTAACGCCAAAAAAAAGGATGAATGAACCAATGACCGATGTTCAGGATCACATTTCGGCCACGAACAAAAAGTTTGGGGGAGCCCGCGGAAACCTCGTCCTTGAAACCTTGGATGAAGCGTAGATTGTTGTTGCTCATGCGGTGTAGCAAGGGTATGCTCAGCACTGGGTCATGGCTGACAATGTTTAGTAGTGGTGATCGTACTATGCCAGGCTGCTTGTCCAATGTTTTTCGCAGATTCACGATCTCCGTTCCATTGATGGTGGCTGAACGTTCAAAGGTTACCAGGTGCGTTCCTTTGACGAGCACCTCCGGGCCGCCGTCGTTGCTGATGCGGGCTGTCGCCTCGTTGATGATAACGACGCCGTCATCTACGGGCGTTATTGCCCTCAGGTAGCTGGGTTGAGTAAAACATTGCGCCGTGTTTCCCGCATGGAGCGAACGAGCACAGGTTTTGCGCCGAGACCGCTCGCAGAAGATGTCGTGCATAGTTTCCGTGCACTTGGTGACCGCAAAGGTGTGTTTTTCACATTCTGCCAATGTGTCCTCATCAATCTACGGACATTATTGCCCTCAGGTGGCTGGGTTGAGTAAAACTTTGCGCCGTGTTTCCCTCATGGACCGAACGAGCACAGGTTTTGCGACGAGACCGTTTGCAGAAGATTTTTTTTTTTTTTTTTTAAATAGCTTTTATTTGTTGGATCATTTCGGTACCGAAAACTAACAACAAGTTAACAAATCTTACGTGTAAATACTAATTACCAGTACATTACTTGCACTGTATTATAAAAGCGGCCCTTAAAAAGATAATAAAAATAATAATAATAATAATAATAATAATAATAAAAAGATTACTGCTGGGTTGGCAAGTCGTTTCGGCGTAGGCGTGATCGGCTGCTTAACCTTGTTAGACTCCTCGCGAGCTGGTTAGGATGCGTTGATAGCTTGTTAAGGTAATTTTCCTTTTTTTCCGCAATTTCGTCTTTTACGGGTGGTACGTTTAGATCTTTGTGAATGTTGGCGTTTCGAACATACCACGGTGCCCCGGTGATAGTTCTCAATATCTTCGTCTGGGCTCTCTGAACGATATCGATGTTGCTGTTGCTGGCATTTCCCCATAGCTGGCAGCCGTAAATCCAGATTGGTTTTAGCGCTGAGTTGTAGAGCAGCACCTTGAAGTCCAAACTGAGTGGTGAGCGGGAGTTGATAAGCCAATGAAGGCTGTGGGCCTTCAGTTTTAGGTGAGTTCTCTTGGCTTCGATGTGTCGGCGCCTAGTTAATCTTCTATCGAGGTGTACTCCCAGATACGTCACTTCGTTTGCTGTTGGAAGTGCGACGTTGTTCAGCGTGAGCGGTGGACAATCTTGCCTGTTAAGGGTGAAAGTTACTTGCTTGCATTTTTGTTCGTTTACCTTTATACGCCAGTCGGATAACCACTTTTCCACGTCGACTAGGTAGATGGCTAGCTGGGATGATGCTTTGATTGGGCATCTGGAGCGGCTGAGAATAGCTGTGTCATCCGCAAATGTTGAAACTGTCAGGTTGCTGCTTGTAGGGATGTCTGCTGTGAATAGGACGTATAGTGTTGGGCCTAGTACGCTGCCTTGTGGGACACCGGCTTCAATACTGTGTTCGTCGGATATTGCAGTGTTGCACCTCACTACAAACTTCCTGTTGTAGAGGTACGACTCTAGCAGTTTGTGAGTGTTCTTTGGAAGTGTTGTTTTGATTTTCTACATCAGACCGTCCAGCCAAACTCTGTCGAATGCCCGCGATACGTCAAGAAATATCGCAGAGCAGTATTCCCGTTTTTCAAATGCGTTTCGTATTTCGGATGTTATACGGTTAACTTGCTCAATAGTTCCGTGTTTTTCACGAAAGCCAAATTGGTGTGCTGGTATTGTGTTGTGCGTGTTCAGGAATGGAGTAATAGTCAGAGACAGTAGGCATTTTTCGAAAAGTTTAGATAGGCAGGATAGAAGGCTTATGGGTCTGTACAACGATGGAACAGTGTGATCTTTTCCCGGCTTTGGTATCATTATTATTATTGACTTTTTCCATCTTCCTGGAAAGTAGCCAAGTTTGTTGATGGCATTGAAGAGCTGGGTGATGCTGCATACGGCACAGTAAGGCATCTCAATAATCATCTTAGGGGTAATTAGGTCGCACCCTGCAGATTTTTTTGGGTTCAGATGTTCTTTGATGATTTTTGAGATGTCGTTTGAGCGAAACACAATTGGAGCGTGGTGAAGCTGGGAGTCGTCTGTTACCGGCGGAATTTCGAACGTGTTTGTTGCAGAATTCGGTTGGAAGACTTTATGTAGATGAGTGGCAAATGTGCTGGCTCTATTTTTGTCGCTACGGGCCCAGCCACCTGTGTGGTTTCTAATAGGGACCACTGGTACTGTAGGTGAGCCAAGAATTGGATGAGCTTTCCACAGTGAGTTTTTTGTACTGGATGTTGATAATTTTTCAATATAAGTACGTTGGGCAAGCTCTTCTTCTTGCTTTAAAGCTTTTGTAAGTTTGCGTGTGGCGTCTTTTAACTTTTGTTTTGCCGACGGTGATCTGGAGGACTGCCATTCTCGCCGGAGGCGCCGTTTTTCGAGAACGAACGTTTGCAGAAGATGTCGCGCGTAGTTTCCGTGCACTTGGTAACCGCAAAGGTATCTTCTTAACATTCTGCCAACGTGTCCTCATCAAGCCTTAGGATTATTTGATAGTATGATACCGGGTAGACGGAGACCTTCTTACACCTGACTTTGACTCTAGGATAAGCTATTAGTATATGGATTATGTCATCGGATTGGAGGACCTTAATTCTAGCGGCTTCTAATAAACTAACTATTGGAATTCCTTGTTCAATGAGTGACTTCAGATCGGCATGATCAAGGATTGTTGGATTTACTATGTTAGCTTTCGCAAATGTTACAATGAGAATTAAATTTTGTACTTCTGTTTTCAGCATTCTATTTCTCGCTAGAAGTGCCTCGTACAAATGTGGGGTGTCAACAAAGTCGTTCTTTCGGGCTTTATTAATTCTATTAATGGTGTCGGTTAATTTGTTTATTTATTTTTGGATTTCTGAATTTATGGTAATCTTCCCGGAATTTGTGTCCACTAGCTGAGCTTCTGTCATCCTGATTTTCAAAAAATCCGAGGCGTCAGGGGTTCCAGCAACCACTTTAAGGGCTGTCTCCAAGAAATCTAAACTTCTTGCAATTCTATGGTATATTTTAAGGACGGACAACAAGGTTTTCAAATTATCTGTATCGACATCTAGTAACTTGCGCATATGCGACTGCAGAAAGGACTCGGACAATTTTTATGTCTCATCTACCATACTAGTGAATTCGGAAAGGTTGCTCACATGCCTCAAGTAGTCACGTTGTTCAAACACAAGTACATCTCCGTCTACAACTGGGATGTATTTGGCGTGAGAAAAGTCAGTGATTCGTTCATTTGCCACTGCTAGGGTGATGCGCGTGTGAGAGCGAACCTGCAATCCAAACGTAGAGTGAAACCACAATGTTTTAACTTAAATCTGGCTTACTATTTAAAATATGGCTTACTTGCAAATTTTAAGTGAGGGGGCCTACTTGAGGTTGTCCTTATGGACCATCCTCCCCTTAATGAGAACAGACGTTCCCAGGTCTGCCTGCACTTTTTGTTCCGTGCATAATGGGGACAGCTTGTTCCCTAACCCTTTGTTGTTTTTTACAAATACCTCTTCTCCTATTTCAAAGACACGGTTTCTTCTAGCTGGGTTGCATCTTTCAATGTTGTTCTGCTGGGCTTTTATCAACCTGTCTTTAATGTCTAGGCAGCGATCATCGGATCCCGTGTGGAGAATCTCGACCGGTTTCTCATGAGTGACCGAGTGTAGGGTCCTGTTATATTCTACAGTTTCCCTCAAGATTAGTTCTATAGTATCGCTGATTTTTTTGTCTAGCTTAAGACACCTGGCGATTTCAACGCGCTTTGGAACCGTTCCACCTGACCGTTTGACGAGCTATGTAGAGGGGCTGGGTTCACAATGTCGATGTGGTAGCTGTTTTTCAGTAAGGGGGTGATGGTTTCAGAATTGAAAGCGGCCTCATTATCGCAATATATTATCTTGACTTTAGGGAATAAATTCACGAGTTGAAGCAAAGGCCCTGTGATGTCCACTATCGTTCTGGACTGCACTGGTTGTATCACCGCAAACTTCGAGAACTTATCAACGCATGTTAGGAATTGCTTCCTATCGGTTGAGAAGATGTTAATATGCAACATTTCGCCGGTGTAACTTGGTATGGGTGTTTCCTCGAGCTCTTCCTTTTATGGGTGCCTGTCATATTTGGCTTTGGTGCATACTCTGCAATTTGCAGAGAGCCGCTCTGTGTGCACGATTGTGCTCTGCCGTGATAATTTCAAACTGTTCGTTTTTATTAGTAACGTCCATTACAAGCTTTTTGCAATATCGAAACTGCGTAGCCGGGAAATGAGCAATTAGGTCATGGTGGAAGCTTGCCAGAGTGGGTAGGTCGCAGTGTATCGCATTTACGACGTCGGGGCTCACGCTTTCTTTGAGCATTTTTAAAATGCTGCCTTTGTCGGCGAAACTGATTAAGTGGCGAGTTGTGCTGCGAAACAATACTAAGCTTCGTTTCAGCTGGAAACATGCTTCTTCTATAATGATTTGATTTCTGAAGCAGCTTAGTGGTTGATCTGTCGTTTCGACCGTGTAGGTCAGTGAAAGTTCGCTGTAAATAGTCGCAGCGTCTGACTGAGGCTCATTCTCTAAGGCGTTAATATTCTGCCTGGAGAGAGCATCAGCCACATGATTTTCTTTACCCGGCTTGTAATGGATTTTCGCGTTATGGCCGTCTTGTACGCTTTCCATCTTTTTTCTTCGGATTAGGATTGCGATCGGACACCGCGAATTTCAAAGGCTGGTGGTCTGTATAAATGTTGATACCGCGAGTGCCATACAAATAGTGCTGTAACTTGCCTAGAGCCCACACTATGGCCAACAACTCTCTTTCATTCGTGACATAGTGTGACTCGCTTTCTTTGAGGGTCCTAGAGATCATTGTATTAGATATTTTTTCCTGTGATAGAACGGCGCCGATACCGTTCGCGGAAGCATCCGTTGTCAGATCGAATGGCTTCCTGAAATCAGGGTATCTGAGAATTACATCTTCGGAGGCCAAGACATTTATTAGCCTCTTGAATGCATCTCTCTGCAAATCACCGAAGTCAATAGGAGTTTTCTTAGACTAGTATTTGCTGACGGAGCCATTTTCTCCTTTCAGCAAGCTTGTCAAAGGCCTCGCGATTGCCACAAAATCTTGAACGAAACATCGATAATAACTGGCCAAGCCCAAAAATGACCTAAGCCCATACAGATTTGTCGGTTCTGGATACTCTTTTATGGCTTTTACTTTTTCTGCGTCCCAGATACTCAACACTTTGTTTGAAAAAGTGTTTTTTCGTTGGACACCTTCATGTTGGCATCAAATAGGCTTTTTAAAACCCAATCTATGGGCCGAACATGGTCTTCCTCATTTTCGGAAAAAATAATGACGTCAATGACGTAATGATTTGTTCTCGTAGCACGTCGTCGATCGCTCTTTGGAAGATGCTTCCCGCATTCTTCAAACCGAATGGTAATCGACAAAATTCATATGGTACTTTCCGCCATTTATTGAGAAGGAGGTCTTCTCGCGGTCATGCTCGGCCAAGTAAATCTGGGATGCGGGTATAGTTTGGAATATACCGGCTTATCATCGCTAGTTCGAATTGTGGCAACAACAGAAGTGTTAAATGGCAGTGCATCGTTAGAGGCCGAAAATACCTTAGATCTGTTTGTGATCATGTTTTGAAATTCAATTTTTACAGATTCTGGTACGGCAATGTCATTTACGTTAGTGAACATTGTTACATTGTCGCAAATATGATGCTTCAGCTTTTCGGAAACAGAACCATAATTTATTACCTTTCTCTGCGCCTAGTTTTGCCCCTACGTGAGCTAGAAGGTCAAATCCTATAATTCCATCAAAAGGTGCCAGCGCGTCTAAGAGAAAGCACGCAGGTGTTGTCCCAAAAATGTTCATTAAACATTTCTGTCGAACCCTGTTAGAACCATGAAAGGAACTAACGGTGAAAGGGGAATCGACCGGCTTCACATTTTTTAGCTTCTTTTTTTAGCTTAATGTCGTTTTTTGCCGCCCCTGTGTCTATTAAAATTTTCAGTTGTCTACCCTGTAACTGGCGTTCAATGAAGGGCAGCCGGGAGCGCTCCCTAAAAAATGTATCTGATCATTATCGTCAAACTACTCATCTATTTCGGTAACGGCCGCTGCGGCCGCCCTTTCATATTCATATTCATATTCAGTCATTGACGCCTTTGACCTGTCATACGTGTGGAACCTGGCCTTTTATGGCCTCGGAAACTCTTGCTTCTGATATTTGCGGGTTGACCGCTTCCGAAAGCGGTCGGCTGTCTAATCTGTTTCATAGTGGAGCCTAATTCCATAGGCTCAGGTGACTGATTATCGTATTTGCTTGTGCCTTGGGGCGAATCATACTGTTGGGGCCTATTTGGTTTTTTATAAAAGTGAGGCTTTTTCCTCTGGCCATCTTCGGCCCTGCTTTTTTTCCTTGTGGCTCTCGTGAGTGGCTTTGATTTTTTCGCTGCTCATAGATGAGTGCCTTATCTTCCAAAGCCCTTGCATACGTGGCAGCAAAGGTAGTGCGTTCTATGGTTGCTTCGGATTCCCTAGCTAAGGCTAAAGCTGAGGGCAAATCCTTGGGTTGAGCCGGTAGGACTATGGCTCTCCTGAGACCTGCAATGAACGCATGGAGGGCACCTTCCCTAACCTCAGTATTAAATAAAATAGCACTGTCCGGTTCGTGTGTCATAACGATCTTATTTGTTATCAATGTCAACCGTTTCTCTACGTCGTCGTAATACTGCATCAGGTTAAGTTCCCCTTACCTGACCGTCTCAAGTCCCTGCCGAAGAACACGCAGTGACGTTTTGTCCGCGTAGGTGCAGTCCAATCGAGAAATAATGGCATCGAAATTTAAGACTGTGTTATAGGCAACTAGTAGCCCTCTTTCCGATGCTCTGATTTTATTTCTGATGATAGAGACGGCTTGGTAATGCACCTCGCTGCCATGATATGGTTTGAAGATTTAATATGGTTTTAACGATGTCAAGCTTGACTTCACATCGAATGTTTGGGTCTACAGTTATTTTTTTGTAGGCCTCCACTTGCGGTGCTTCCACACGCAAGCTTTGCATCTGTTGTTTAACCTCTTCTAATTGTGTTTGAAACACCTGAGTCAGCCTAGCCTCATGCTGGGCTAACGGCTAACGGCCTGGCTAACGGCTCCAGATATTATTGCCTATAGCTGGGCAGCGTCCATGTCTGTAATGTTATTTGTCGTAGGGCGAAACCCTTGTGTTTCTGAATCCCACCCGTCGTCACTATCGTATTCGACTTTAATATCTCTATATTCACCTGCTCAAATTCACAAATATATTCTTGCCAAGCACATATGATCGGATTCTGTGAAAGAACAAAATTACGTTGCGCGAGAAAATAGAATGGAGGTAGACAACTTTTATCTTAAAAAAGGTGTTCACAAAAATATAATTCCCGCTGCTTTTTTTCTCTTTTTTTCAATAAATTTTTAATAACTTATTTTTTTGTTACTTTGTATTGTTATTTTAATTTTTTTTTTAATTTACGCAACAGAAAAACAAAAGAAAGAAAATATATTTCGAATTATAAGCTCTCGAGGGTGTCGCTGAGTTCACTCATCAAACTTACATGTTTTCCTTACTTAACTATTCTGTTAGGTTAAATTGGTGTTGTAGGTCTGATGGAGTTGGGCGCCAAATATGTAATCCTGTCCCGCATTGATGTAGGAGGCGTGGCAGGTTGAAGTGTAGTCCAGCGACGTTAGCTGCTATCCTGGAATTCTGCAGTGGTACTGCAGTTGTGGGGGCCAGTCTTCCCATGAAGATTAGGTTGGAGAATTTAAATCCTCTCTAATCACCAGCCTTGTGGCTCGGCAATTATGTCAATAATAAGACAAGGTTTTACGACAATGCCGAAGCTATTTTTATTGATGAAGCGTAAGCTTTCGTATCTTAGACAGAACTGAAGTACAAATATATTGAAACATAAGTCTACCCTAGCTCCAATGCATCACGCCATAAAATCGTGGTCGGCACGCCGACTCAGCATTTCATGTATTGCAATTCGGCACTCCGGATATCGCGGGGTGCTGAGCTCATCTTGGGTGCATCAGCATTGTTTTTGTCAATCTACTTAGTTGCTAGGGTATTATTTATGTAAAACTACTTAGTTGCCGAATCAGATATATCGAGTGTTCTTTTGAGTTGTTAGCTTGCACATGTTTAATGCTTGAACACGTGGTGATTTGAAGTGCTTCCACTTGAAACCTCTGCCCTTGAGCAGCTAGGGAGTCCAATTAGTTTTGAAACTCCGATTGTTGTTGCGCCAATACCTCTATGACGGAATCTCAATGCAAGCTTACTTATCATCTACTACGTGGCTAATTTGTCCCTTCTCGCAGCTATCCTCACTTTCGTATTTAACTTTTGTGTACCTTTAGGCACTATCCAAGTCTATGGTGGTTGGTTGACACAACACAAATACACCTTCGCCAAACACATTTCATTGGCTGATTATCTGTAGCAAGGAAAAATATTGCACCTTGGATGAATGTAACTGAAAATGTTATGTAGAATTTTGCTACGAATAAGCAAAAGAAAATGAACTTTGTTTTAATTTCACAAAGCACAACCTTTAAGTTGCAAGATAAAACATATAAGCGGCACAAGCACTTACACCATGGCAACTGCTACAACAAGCAAACTTTGCTCTGGCTTGAACCTGGAAAAATACGATCAATCATCGCTTCAGTGCGTTTCTGCTGCCCCGCGTGCCATTACTGACTTCGCTACAGTGATCAGAATGATCACTGGCCCAAGTGCAAAAAAGCATGAAAAGAAAAAACCAAAGCCTTCTTCACCCATCGCGGGTGTTAAGAGAGCGATTAGAGAAGCTGACCTTCCAAGTTCTAGCAACAGGTTCGCGCTACTTGACATGGAAGTAGAAGCTGAAGACACTGCAGAGAACCAACAGGACGAAATAACTGTTGAAAGCAACGACCCTGCCCAGCCCGAATAAGTAAGAAAAATGGAAAAGCCACCTCAAATTGTTGTCCCAGACTGCAGTATAAATGACCTCTTTGAGTTCATAGGGGAGGTCACTAATGTAAACAATGTGGTCACCAAGAGCAACCTAGGAACCACCCGAATCTTCCCCAAGGATAGTGACACCTACAGGGCTATTGTTGACCATCTGGCCAGACATTGTGTGGAGTTCCACATCTACCAAATGCAGACAGAAAAGCCGCATCGAATTGTTGTCAAGGGCCTACACCAAAGCACTCTAAACAAGGACATCAAAGATAGTCTGCAAAAGTACGGCTTTGAGGTACTCCACATTCATAATCCCGCATCCAAGGCTAACAGGGAAGAGAAGCTAAATCTCTTCTTTATCAACCTCAAACCATGCGATACGATAAATTACGTCTTCAAAATCACAATCCTCTGCAGACAAAAGGTAAGGGTGGAGCGAATGAGAAAAGCCACAGACGCAAACAGTGCAAACGGTGCAAGCGGTACGGCCACACTGCCAGATATTGCCGACGACACCCCAATTGCGCCAGATGTGGCGAGGGTCATCAAACAAGTGAGTGTATAAGTTATGTTTTAGGTTTATTTCCTGGGTTGTCCCACGCCGCAGTCCAACGGGAAGGGGTGATGACGTCGGTCCGACTTGGCCGGCCTCTCGATCAGGGGGAGCGGAGATCTCCTCTGCTCGTAGTGCGCAACGTTTCGTTGTGCAGCTGGATATAAGTTTAGTATATGTTGGGAGAACCTTCTCCGTTATTGACTGCCCTTAAGGTTAGCCAACCAATATTAAAAATGCAGCTTTCGCTGGAGTAGAAATCTTGAGCGAATGCTCTTTATTATAATTGAAATCAAACTGAACTTATTCTATTTTACAAAAGCCGACCGCTCGTCCAGCAAAGTGCTGACACTAGCAGAAACAGCATATTTCCCTACACTGGGAAGACCAATGGGAACCAGACACACCCCTACAGACGTTCATGCTGAATCTGCATATAAAATGTTAGGGTAACAACCCCGGACTTATATCAACTTAAGTTTACCCATTAGCAGTGTTAACTTATACGCCCCCTTGGCGCAACACCTACAAAGCTACAAAGGCTGCAAGTCGTACCAGAAGTTTCTTCGTCGGTCATCGGAGTCTCCAAAAAATCGGCAACCGAAACTAGATCACTTAATGGCAATGTGGAAAATCAATATTCTGCTACTAGAATAGCAAGTGTCTGAGATGGCCAGCACCATGAAGCAATAGGCTGGAAATAATTCTCAGATCAACGCTACAGCCTCGCCATGAACTCACTTTAAGTTCTCATCTGGAATGTCAACGGCATTTCAGGAAAAGTCAGAGAAGTCGTACTTTTGCACACAACAACGACATTGATATCCTTCTCTTGACTGAAACCAGACGAAACCGCGGTGAAACTGCTGGAGTCTTTGGATACACATTCTATCCTGCCTACAAGCCATCTTCCAATAGGCACAGTGGAGGTGGAGTGGCGGTGTTAGTCAGGACTACTCTCCGACATTTTCCCCAAAGGGTAATAGAGAGGCGCAGCATACAAATGCCATCGGTGAAAGTTGCTACGGGTCTTGGTGATATGGAGTTCAGTTCCATCTACTGCCCTCCAGGAAACAGATTACGGGAAAGTCTCTTCACCAGTATACTTCGAAAATGTGACAAAGGTACCTGGTTGGTGGTGATTGGAACGCCCGACATTGGCTATGGGGCGACACCTGCAACTCCCCTAGGGTACAAGAACTAGTTGAAGCCATCTCCGCCACCGAGGCAAAGATTCTTGCCACAGGAGCCCCTACCAGATACCCATACGTCACCACACATACGCCCACATGTCTTGATTTTGCCGTCCACCATGGAGTACCGGTCTACTGGGCGAGTATTACCCAAAATTTGGAATTAGAGTCTGACCATCTGGCCCTTGTAGTCACCATAGATACCAATGGGATTAATGCTCGCTCTAATGCAAGGTTGATCAGCAATCGAACTGACCTAACTCTATTTTACCGGAATCTGGAGAGCTCCATCCATCTTGAAACGGAGCTGAATTCTGGGGAGGATATAGAAATGGCAGTGGAAATCTTCACTAATAATATCCACAGGGCTGCTGCTACATCCACTCCACCTGCTAGCCCACTAAAGCCGACAAAATATGGCGTCACACTCACCAGGGAGGCAAAAGAGTTACTGGCTGCAAAAAGGCGTCTACGAAGAAAAGCAATTCGAACCCAAGACCCTTGGGATCGAATACTGTGGAACCGAGCAGCCAAGCGACTATGGATCCTCTTAAGGAGTTCAGAAATAACTTCTTTGAGCACAAGCTGTCCTCGATGGACTACACTGTTAACGCCAATTACTCACTGTGGAAATGCACAAACGCTACGAAAAACCAGCCGTTTAGACAGGTCGCCGTTAGGCATCATTGTGGTGACCTTGCACAGAAAGAAGAGGATTAGCCAAACATATTTGCTCAACATCTGGAGGCCAGATTCACCCCACATAACGTTGCTACTCTGGCTGATATCGAAGAGACCCAGGAGAGCTTGCAGACCCCGCTCCAGATGTCCCTCCCCATCACGCCAATCAGAATTCAGGAGATTACCGAAGCCATCAAAGCTCTTCCGAAAAACAAGGCTCCTGGCATGGAAAGAATATGCCACGTCACACTGAAGGCCCTGCTTCATCGTGCGATCCTTTACATGGCACTTATTTTTAATGCTATGCTAAGGATTCCGTTCTTCCCTTCCCAGTGGAAAATAGCGGCAATCCACATGATCTATAAGCCAGGCAAGCCGGAAGACGACCCGGAATCCTATCGGCCAATAAGTCTTCTCCCCTCTATATCAAAGGTATGGGAAAGACTCATTGCTAATCGACTTACTGGGATTATAACTCAGTGCGGAATTGTGCCGGACCATCAATTTGGATTTCGTGAGGGACACGGCACTGTCGAGCAGGTTCACAGCACATTCGTAACGCAGCACATTCTACAGGCATTTGATGATCTTGAATACTGCAACTCAGTTTTTATTACTCGCTCCTAAAGTCCTACCTGGAAGGGCGGGTATTTAAAGTCAAGATCCGGGACACTTACTCTGCGCCTGCCCAGATGAGAGCTAGAGTCCCGCAAGGCAGTGTTCTTGGCCCGCTCCTGTACTCATTTTATACTGCAGACTTGCCCGTACCCGACGATGACTACATGGAAGACCCTTCGAAAGCTCTAATTGCCACATATGCAGACGACATTGCCATTCCGTATAGCTCCAAATATCGGTTTGAGGCAGCGATCTGCAGGGATACGTTGCAGCCCTATCAGCATGGTGCAAGAAGTGGAACCTAAAGATAAACCCTCGAAAAACGTCCAACCCTGCCTTCACATTTAGGTCGAGAACAATCCCACCAATCCAAATGGAAGGACAGATCCTGAAGCAACCAGCAACGGTGAAGTATCTTGGCATCAATCTGGACAAGTGACTCACCTTCTTGCCGCATCTTAAAGCCACACGCAAGAGGTGTGTCCTAAGACTTCAGTAATTACGTTGGCTGCTGAGCAGAAAGAGCAGTATGTCACTTAGGGTGAAAATAAAAGTGTACGCTCAGTGTGTCGCCCCAATCTGGCTGTACGGGCTGCAAATTTCGGGGATTGCAGCAGAATCTAACTGCAATCGCATCCAGGTACTGCAGAATCGTACCCTAAGGCAGATGACCAACTGTCCTTGGTATGTAAGGAATTAAACTCTACACCGAGACCTCAATCTGCATACTGTGGAGGAGCAGATCAATAGACACACCACAAGGTACAGAGACAGACTCACCACCCATCGCAGCGAACTAGCCAGAAATTTACTTCCCGCCAGGCCGCTTAGATGGCTAAAAAGACAAGGCTTCGCGAAGACGCTTCCCCCTTCACTAACATAAATCCCCGTTTCCCCCTCCATTAACATAAATCCCCGTTCTAAGCGCTTGGCGATGGACTTATAAGGACTATTTTTTGCTTGTGTTTTTTTTTTTTTTTTGTATATAAAAATTGTATATATTTACAGTGCAGTCCACTGTTACTATTTGTAGTAACTTATACTGCAGAGATTCATAATTTCTATCGAGTATTTACATATTTACATACTTAAACCTAATTAGGGAGTCTAGAGGCATGAATTAATTTTATCAATTAACTTATATATCTTCTCGGCAGATCTGTTGGGTGAATGCGCAGGAGCCTCCTTCTCGCCCTCAGTCCCAATACACGTCCCCTCATCAAGAGTTTTCGAGCCAACTGGTTTGGGTGGATTCCCAATTTGTTAACGTACGCGGTTGCATGTTTGTTTATGACATCGCCACTCCTTGGTACCTTCAGCTCTTTTTCAATGACTTTGTTGCGGATGTACCAAGCCGCTCCAGATAGTTTACGCAAGATTTGCGACTGAGCCACGCGCATTTTGTTGAGGTGCGACTTTGCGGCGATTTTGCCATACATTTGGATGTCATATTTCCAAATAGGAGCCAAGACAACCTTATAAATTTTGGCCTTGTTGGAAACTGAAAGTTTGTTTCCAGGCCTAAGGAGCCAAGCCATGCTGTTCGCCTTTGTTTTGAGCCTCCGAGTTACATCCGTTACATGGCGTTGAAATGTAAGTCGCTTATCCAGAGTGACACCGAGATATTTGTGGGCGTTCGATTGTGTGAGGAGCTCTCCATGCAGAAACACACCAGGTGTTGTGTCTTTTCTCAGGGTGTACGTCACGGAAACACACTTTTCCGGATTGACTGCTATGTTCCAGCGTAGGGCCCAGTTCTCAAATTTTTTTTTAGATAAAGCTGAAGCGTATCAGTGGCTGTATAGACGCAAGTATCTCTGGCCAGGACTGCAGTGTCATCAGCAAAATGGGCAACTAGCAGGTCATTGGGATCTGTAAGCGACATGTTGTCAGCTGAGGGCATGTCGTGCGTATACAGGCTATATAGTGTTGGACCTAACACACTTCCCTGGGGTACACCTGCTCTAACTCTTTTTGTTTGGAGGGACAGTCCGTCCTGTACTACTTTAAAGGATCGCTCGTGGAGGAAGCTTTTTATTATTAAAAAGAGCTGAGGATTTAGTAGCCTTTTAAGCTTGTGCAGAAGTCCTTCATGCCACACTCTGTCGAAAGCCTGCTGGATGTCCGGAAAAGCTCCAACGACGTACTCCTTTCCATGGAAACCTTCCAGTATAAAGTTCACTGCGCGGTGTAGCTGTTCAGGTGTGCCATGCCCGAGTCTAAAAACAAACAGAAACTTTGGAATAGCTTTCTGGACCTTTCGGGACTCGAGTAATCTTCTCAGGATGCACCTCTCAAGTAATTTGCCAAATGCTGGAAGCAGGCTTATTGGGCCATAGGAGTCTAATTCCTCTGCTGGCTTCCCACTTTTATGGAGCATAATAATATTCGCCTTCTTCCAGGCGCTTGGTAAGTGTCCCAGTCGAAGAGCAGAGTTGAAAATTAGTAGAATAACAAAGCTCTGTGGGGCATCAGCTTAATGGAGCGGTTGTCGATGTGATCCGCACCAGGAGCCTTGTTATTGCGAAGGGATTTGATATCATCTTCCAATTCCGTGAGCTTAATAGGCTTTACAGGAAGAGCCATCTGCAATGGGGCTTCTAGGGATTCAGCAACCAACTGTACTCGTCTTGGCGATGCTGTCTCGAACGGCTGGAATCTTTCCTCCAGGTTTCTGGCAAGCGCTTCAGCTCTGTCCTGAGGTGATTTTGCCCAAGTGCCATCTGGGTTACGAACTGTAAACTTTGGAGCAACTTGTCTATTGAATCTCTTCGTGAGCTTCCAGAGCGCGAATTTTGAGTTCTCATCGGCAGTAACTTTCCCCAGGAACGCGTCAGTTGCTTCTCTTTTCAGTATGGTCCTGATGAACTCACGCCGGAGACGTTTCTTGAGAGTTAAGAGTCCTACTGCTTCCGGAGGGAGAGCAATGCTGCTACGCACGTTACGTAGGTGAACTGCGCCGCCAGGAGCTGCAATTTTAGCTGCATCTTTGATCTTCTTCATAAAAGTTTCAATGGCTTTCTCGATATCGTCTGCTGTATTTATCTCTGTATTGAGGTTAAAGGCATTATACTAAAACAGCCTTATATTCGCACCAGGTGGAACGAGCATTCTAATAGGGGCGGTACTATGAGGTGACGTTGTTAGTGAAGCGATCAGCGGCAAGTGATCAGAAGATACGTCATACTCTTCGCGTACTGATAGTAGACTGTTAGCTATACCTTTGTACAAGAAGAAGTCGATATATGAAGGTACATTCCTCGTGTTATACGGGTAGTGAGTGGGTCTGCCTGTAGCCAGAACTTGTGCTGAGCCTCGAGCATTCGCTCTTATACTACCCCAGAGGTGATGCTTAGCGTTAAAATCACCTCCAATGATAAACTTTTGACCATGTTGACCAAGAAGATTATCAAACTCAGAGGAATTCCAAGGCAGGCCTGGAGGAAGGTACACAGCTGACACCGTAATTTCGCCCAAATTAGTGGAAATTTTTACCGTCGCCATTTGTAGGTGATTCGTTGTGATCGAATGCAGGTAATAGTGCACTAATCCCTGCCTGATTAGGATACAAGCTCCTCCTCTGGGGCGACCTCTTGGGTGATCTGCTCGATAGCAGCTGTAACCTATCATATTGAGGTAGGATCCGACGTGTAGGAGTGTCTCTGAAATAAGCATAACATCAATTTCGTGCTTGCTGAGAAACGCTTGTGTTGTTAAGGTGCAAAATTGTAGCACGGTTTCAATACTTAAATAATAATAAATAAATAAAAATTAAACGCAAAAAAAAATATATATACTATATATATATATGCACTGGATACTGTTGAGGGTGTGCCGTCGAATTAACTTGTTGATTTTTAATTTTTTGTAATTTAGCCTCCTTTTTTTAATTAAGCTGTTTAGATCTAAATGAAGTAAAATTGGCTCTTAAAATTATTATTCCCCAGCCCAACGATGATCCCGCGACCGTTGGTTCTCCGGTGATTCTCCTCTAGGGTTGGATTTAGTACCCGTCAATTCAAGACGACCATGGTGTAGGTTTGCCTTCGCCCACTGTATTAATCATCCTATGGCTCTGCGATACGATTTTTTTTTCGCGCGGCTCCCGCTGCATAATGTACCGTCCACCTCCTTCCCAAACGACCAAGGGGCGCTCCCGTTGATCGTACGACGCCTAAGAGCGAAGATCAAGAAGATATTTTGTACGGATGATGAACGGTCTTATTGAACCTAATACTGAGGGATCCAGATTCATAAGCCGTACTCCAGTATTGGACGGACAAAATATATATATAAGCTTTTAGTTATATAAGGGTCATTGAATACCTTAGGCCATCTTTTAATGAAGCCAAGCTCGAGCGATAAACAGACATAAGACATTTAAGACATTAAAGCCCATTAAGTTTTAATAGGTAATTATAATTTAAAAATAATTTTAATATTATTATAGTTAATTTTAACATCATTTTTGAAAAGGGTCCGAATCAGACTAAAGTTTACATTGGGCAGAAGAGGATTTATATTGAAGACAAAGCTTAGCGTTGTCTGCATTCATAGGAACCAAGGAGTTAGGTAGAGCAAGGGGTAAGTCATTAAAATTAATAGTATAAAATAACGACCCAAGATGGTTTACTTTGGGCACTTCCGAAATATCAAGGCTGACAAGGTGAGAGTCTACATCTTTAAAAAGGACACAGGTAAGAAGATGGAAATTCACATTTATTTTTAATTTGAAAATAGTATTTTTTTCCAATGACCAACTAAAAATTTAACACACAAAAAACCGTTCTGCTATTCTGGAACTATGAAAGTAAAGTCGTGGGCTTTTCTGCGTTCTTCCTCTGTGTGTGTTTACAGCCCTAGAAGATTAGCATATTACTGATAATTTACCACGACAAAACGCAAAAGTAAAATAGAAACCAGTGCACACCTGATAAGAATATTTAATGCTTATTTTTCAAAAGGAAAGGTCTTATCATAAACATCCTTAATAACATGATATGATAAAATGATCATTATATACGAAATTGTAAATATTCAAATAATTATCGATTATATATTCACAATAAACATACTATATAAGGTCTACAAACCTTTGACAACCTATTCTAATGCGGCTGTTTTTCATTAAAAAAATAAATACAGTTTGTCAAGAAACTGTTTCCACACCGAAAATAAATGGTATTTTCTGACTTCGAATGCAAAATTAAAGGCTTTTATCAAAATTCAGGATTTTTTTTTATTTATATCTATTTATTAATATATTTTTCATCAATATGTAAAAAAAATAATATCAAAGCTTTTTTACAGTTAACGAGAAAAACAACAAAATCCAAGTTTACACACTTTTGACACTGTCAAGAAATTGTTTACAAAAATGACTAGCTCTCTTACAGTTAAATTTTAAAGAAAAGATAATAAAAAAAACTTATAATTTTAATACATTGTATACTCTCCATTAGCATAAGGAACATATTGGAGGCGATTTTTCATAGATCCAATCAGTTTTGGTAGGTCATATTCCTTGGAATCTCTTGCCACTCTTCTAGTTAGTGCTGCTCGGTTTTTGGTGCCCTTTTTCCCACTTCTTTCTTAAGGTGG